>CAUYPK010128266.1:0-51223 GCA_963574355.1 Loris lydekkerianus
TCCTCAGAGTTGGGGAGGTGTCTCTCCAAGATTAGACCCCAGCAGGATCACTCTATTGTTGCTGGATCTTTGTAGGGAGTGACCCTGTGTAGTTCCTCTGGGGCTGCTCTAGATAGGGAGTTCTGGTTGTGGAAGCAGCTCTGGAATGTGACACACCCAGATCCAGCAACAGGGCTGGGGGTGGTGTGCACGGTTTTGGGAGTACCTGGCACCCAGTGACTTTGGCACAGAAAGCCCATGGCTCCAGCAGTCTCTGGCCAGGAGAAGGGCTCTGCACAGAGGCAGGGAGGGCTCCAGAGGGCACGCAGCTACCAGAGTCCCTGGCCAGATGAATGGGCTAGTGTGGAGGCTGGGAGGACACAGGAGGGAGGACGCAGAGTTGCGTGGCTCCCGCAGTTCCTGGTCAGGGAATGCGGAGGCCCGGTGGGTGCGGGTCACCGGTCGGAGGTTGCTGCACAGATCTTATGGAGGTCTGGGCAGCGCTAAGCCCAGGAGTTTGAGTTTGCTGTGAGCTGTGATGTCACAGCACTCTACCCACGGCAACAGCCCAAGGCTCCAGTGTGCCAAAACCATCTCACTCTGCCCCTAAGGGTTAAGGCTGTAAGGCAGCTCACTCCCCGCCTTTTGGCTGCTCAATCACTAGGTTACTTTGTCACACCCGGTCCTTGCTCTGGGACCCTGAGGGCGGAGCTTGCCGGGGAAGTTCTTTCACAATGGCTTCCTGCACCCAGCTCAGTGGCTCAGTCTGGGGCCCCAGACAATGCCCAAATTTCTCCACACTCCTGCTCAAGCTCTCCCTAAGGCAGTTCAACTGAGTGCCAAGTCCAAGAACACCAAAACAGTTCACAGGTAAGGCCTTTACGGTTTGCAGTCTCACTGCTGCTTGTACTTACGGTTGCCAGCTTGATTAGGTTGATTGAACACACGCCACCACTTGCCAGTTTTCCACTGTTTTTGTCCTCTTCGTGGGGTCCACAGTCCCTTGCTGGCTCCCTGTATCCTCAAAGGGATGATTATAGGCAGATCCCACTGGCCAGAGATGCCTGGAGTCTTGTCTCCCCAGAGTCGCCGTGCCCAGTTGCACGGAAGCTGTTACTCGGCTGCCATCTTTAATCTCTTTCCCAAATTTAACTCAATAATTAAGTACTTTTAAAAGTTGTTTCAGAGACAGCTAAGCAATACTACGTAAAGCTTAAGTATAACCAAACTCTATGAAGTTGTAAGTTTTAATGAAAGGTTCAGTTATACAGATGTGCCAATACATTTGATTCTAGTCCAACTTATAAGAGGCAAACGATGTGAAAAAGTGGGGCTCACAGGCTGTAAGTAGACATCATCAATTATTGAGGACTAAATTAATACAGAGCCATCCCAATCATCAACAGATCAAAAATAGGAACAGGGTAGAGGCTGAGGAGGATAAATCAGGAGTCAGAAGAATTGTAAGGGACTAGGATCAGGGTAAGCTTCTATAGTTTGCTGTACGATAGTGAAGGGGAGATTAATTATGGCAGGCAGGTAAACTGAGGTCCATTTGATGCTGTCATCAAGACTATGGAGACAGATGGGTGACTAGGACTGAAGAGAAGACACACTTCAAATATCTTTTTGTTCAAATAGTTTTACAATGACTTTTGGGATACAAAGCCAGGCAACATAGTTCCTACTTGAAGACAATATTTAGTAGATACCCTATCCTCTGCCTAAATTTTCTCTAATTAGAGATTCTTTTCAATTAACAAGGATTTGTATGTAAATGTCTCTCAAGCTGTTATGGTATACCATAATTCATTCAAGATTTACTTATTTATTTATTTTTTATTAAATCATAGCTGTGCACATTGATATGATCATGGGGGCATCATACACTAGCTTCACTCATTCAAGATTTAATGTAAAAATTGTCTTTAAACTATGAATAAAAAACCCCCCTAAAATCCTAGTTGAGATTGTTAGAAGAGTAGTTTTGAAGGGAGAAGAAGAAATAACTTCCTATGTTAGGACAGAGAATTCAGCCATTTTTAAGTTTTATTTTTCCTGTCATCTTTCTTCTACTAATAAATGAGGCCTAAGAAAGAGGGAAGCCTTTGGATTTCCTCAGTGCTTCCTCATTTGGCTTTCTCTTCTGAGAGCCTGAGGGGCACAGAGGTAGAATTAAGGGAAGATCTCTTCTCTCTTCTTAGGCTCCCAGGTAATTCTGAGATACTGCAGGGAACAGAGGCTAAGCAACAGCAGCAGAAAGCTTTAGAGGCCAACACAAGCCATTCCAGAGAGGACAGCCCATCAATCGGTAAGTGGATAAAGAAAATGTGGTGTGTACATATAAAGAATAGAACTTCTGTAAGTTGACCACACAAGGGACTGTAACAAACTGGTCAGCATAAGGAACTAGGCCTGCTATATGGATATATGTGGTACATGTCCAGTCTATGAAAATAAGGTCAACTTAAGGAGGGAGTCAATGTAGGGAGGTGGTCAACTATGGAGGTTCTACTGCATATAGCATGGAGTATGTCTCAGAAATGCGAGAGAATGAAATAATGTCTTTTGCAGCAACCAAAGAACTGGAGGCCATTATTATCCTAAGTGAAGTATTTCAGGATCAGAAAAATTAATGCCACATGCTCTCTTTCATAAGTGGGAGGTAAATTATGGCTACACAAAGGCACACAGAGTGGTATAGTGGATATTGGAGACTCAAAAGTGGGGAAGTAGGAGGGATGAAAAATTACGTATAAGGTACAATGTACACTAAAAGCCTAGACTTCAACATTATACAATATACAAATAGTAACAGAATTTACCTGTACCCTCTAAATCTATGAAAATTTTTATAAAGGAAAAACATTTTCTTTATTTCCTTGCTTATTTTTTATTTTTATTTTTTTGTTGAGACAGAGTCCCACCCTATACCCTGAGAAGAGTGCAAAGGCATCATAGCTCACTGCAACCTCAGACTTAGGCTGTGGACATCTGCTGCTTCAGTCTCTGGAAGCCACTGGGATTACAGGTGCTTGCTGTGGCACCTGGCTGTTTTTTTTTTGTTTTTTTTTTTAAATGAGTTGGGGTCTCACTCTTGCTCAGGCAAGTCTTAAAATCCTGAGTTCAAGCAATTCTCCCTTCTCAGTCTCCCACAGTGCTGGCACTATAGGCATGAACCACTGTACCTGGCAGAAAAACTTTTTTAAAATAGGAAAAGTATATGCAGACATAATTTTGGTAGCAACATCAGTCCATATAGCACACAAAAACATTTCTGAACACTTCATTCTCTACTTTTTTCTTCTTTCTTTTTTTTTTGGATACTTCTTAGACAAACTTTTCTTTTTATTATTATTATTTTTTGAGGATCTCACTATGTTGCCAGCTAGAGTACAGTGGATGATCACAGCTCACTGCAATCTCCAACTCCTAGGCTTAAGTAATCCTCCTTTCTCAGCCTCTCCCAAGTAGCAAGGACTACAAGCACACATCACCATGTTCAGCTTATTTATTTTTTGTAGAGACCGCATCTTGCTATGTTGCCCAGCCTGGTCTCAAACTCTTGGCGTCAAGTAATCCTCCTGCTTAAGCCTCCCAATGTGCTCATTACACATTAGGAGGCTGTTCTATTGATGTGGGATTACAGGCATGAGTCACCATGCCTTGCCACTATTAATATTATTATTATTATTGTTATTATTAGAGATTGTCACCTAGGCTGGAATATAGCGGCATGATCACAGCTCACTGCATCAGTATAGCCTCCAACTCCTGAGCTCTAGCAATCCTCTTACTTCAGCCTCTGGAATAGCTGGGACTACACGTATGTGTCACCATGTCTGGCTAATTTATTTTCTTATTTTCTCTCCCTTTCTCATCATAGCAGAGTTTTGCTATGATGCCCAGGCTGATCTGGAACTCCTGGACTCAAGCCATCCTCTTGCTTCAGCCTCCCAAGTCTCTGTGATTATAGGCATGAGTCATCATGTCCAGCTTCTTTTCTTTTTACAGCAGATTCATCTTGACTTTTATTGAAAAGGTAGGGTTACAAAAGTCATGTGTCCCTAACCAGATTTCCATAATATTTTATGTGAATATTAGAATTTTATCAGAATATTAGAACTTTCAAAAAAAGAAAACTGGATCAATTCAAATAAAACAGAAATATTAATGGCTAATAAGGAGAATTACAAAGGTATAAGAATGATCAAATCTTCCTCAAAACACAGTTAAAATACATTTAGATCTTATTTTTCCTAGAAGCCATAATTTGCTTCTTTAGTTTCTGTTTTCCCCTTGGCCTTATTAACTCTCAGAACTAATCCCAAGTAATTATTGCCAAAGGAGAAATTTCCTTCTGCAGATAAATAAAATATTTAAATCTTTGAGTATATACATAGTCATAAGCAAATCAGAGAGATTTAAACACCAGTGCACTTACTTCTTGCTTGTCTTTTTTTTGAGACAAAAAAAAAGATTTCAACTTTCTGTAACAGCTATGGCTACTGAAATGCTTAGTGTTCTCAAATACATCTAATTCAAAATGAATACAACATATCTGTAAATACTTGATAAATTTAAAAGTATTATTTTATTGTCAAGACAGAAGTTGCATTATTATAAAACCAACAAGTTTAGTTATTATAAAACCAACAAATTTAGCAAGAAAACAGGTTATGCTTGACAAGGAAATTACTGGTAAATAACACATTGAAATACTTTTGGCCTTACGACATGCAAATAAGTATTTCTGCAATTCTAAAGATCTCTTATAGGCTACAATAACACTAAAAAGATTAGTCTTTCATGTCTTTGTCTTATTCCTCATAATGTCATCGTAGCAACAGCAGGTAATTCTCAGATAATAGCTAAAACAAATTTTCTCTATAACTTCCCCAACTCTGATGTAATAGTAAAACTGCTTTATAACTGTAGATAGATCACAGCTGTTAGAACTTGCTCATATTTTTCAACAGATCATCTATAACATTTTCATTAGATGGAATGCACTGATCAACACCGTTCTTTCTAAGTCATATACACTTTGTGATCTGCTCTTGACTACAGCATGGCAGGAGAAATAAACTATTTATAATTTTACTTGAATGCTATATATAATTTCTGAAAAGGTTTGTGTATTTGTGAGAAACATGCATAACAATAAGGATATGATTTAACTTTCAGTAAATCCAGTCTAGCTATTGTGAAAACACACAATTCAATTTCTCTACTAATTCTCTGAAATCTAAAATATGAATCAAAATAAGAATAGGCTGAATTATGCCTGATTTTCATTAGGATTGTGCCCAAACTATACATCGAATGTACAATAGCCATTTTTTTGCTTTTAATTTGTTTCGTGACTTTTCAAAGATTAATAGTAAACAATAAAGAAGATGGTTAGATAATTAACTTTTGTAAGTGTTTTACTATTGCCTCCCTATTTCCCCATTAAGCTATCTAGATTTGTTTTCATGTTAATGGTACACAGGGTCAATATCCTTATTTAGGGCACATATTAAAGACAAAGAACACACAAAAATATTTCATAATTGTCAAAGGTACATTATCATTACCCAGTGATAACTTAACATTAGTAAGAATGATCCAAATTAGTAAATAATAATTATCATTCCAGATAAATTGTGACAATGCTTCTCTATGCCTAGTTATGGAGAAAAATCTCTGACTTCTATCATAAGATTTCAGATCATCACCAGTTAGTTGCAGTTAGTGCAGAAAACCATGTTTGTGCATTCCCATTTAATTCTTATTAACCTATTTTAAGGATCAGAGGCCCTTTGGAAATTATTTAATAATGATTATTAAAATTCTCTTCATCTTGCCTAGATGTATGTGAATTTATTCTATTAATGAGCAGTTATCTAGTAAATACTTTAATATTCTACTTAATATAGATGTTACAGCTCATCTAGGAAACTCTTCAAGTTAACATATCATAGCTGATCAAAGAGATGGGATATAAAGCAATAGAATTTGTAAATTAGGAATAAAGGGGAGCTACAAATACATGAATTCTGAATTATCATAAGAAACCGAGCTCGGGTTGGCACACAGTGGTTAAGACGCCGGCCACATATGCACCAGGGCTGGTGGGTTTGAACCTGGCCTGGGCCTGCTAAACAACAATGACAAATGCAACAAAAAAATAGTTGGGCATTGTGGCGGGTGCCTGTAGTCCCAGCCACTTGGGAGGCTGAGGCAAAAGAATCACTTGAGCCTGAGTTTGAGGTTGCTGTGAGCTGTGATGCCAAAGCACTCTACGGAGGGCGACATAATGAGACTCTGTCTCAAAAAAAAAAAAAAAAAAAAAAAAAAAATTATAGTGGAAGAAACCAAGCTTGTTTGGAAATACATGGATAAAAATACACATTTTCATTACCCCAATAGTTTTGGATGCAGACTGCAGATATCAACAACTGTAAGGACCAGTCTCAATTTAGGACATCAATGGCACAGTAGTCTTATGTTACTAAACTCTTTTTTGGATAATATATAAAAAACAAAACAAAACAAAACATGTTTTATCGTCTTGCTCTGTTACCTTGCCATAATGCTCAATACAGTTATGTTTTCAGTGAATACAATTATAAATTTGTGACCAGCCATGCAGCTTGCATTCTAAATTGGATAATAAATAAAATAAAGAACTAAATTGAAACCAAGAATGGTGACATGTGCCTGCAATCCCTCTCTACTCAGGAAGCTGAGGCAGGAGGTTGCCCAGAAGCTTGAAAACTACCTAGGCAATGTAGTGAGATTCCCATTAAAAAAAAAAAAACAAAACAAAGAAAGAAAAAATTACACATAATGTTAAATAGTGCTAAGTGCCAAATAGAATAAAAATAAAGCAGGAAAGAGTTTAGGAAGTGTGTGTATGATGGGATAAAAGGTGTTTAAATGTTAGGTTAGCCAAAGAAAGCCCATTATTTAAATCACAGAGAGAAAAGTGAGAAATACATGCCATTGCTTATTGCAAGCACAAGGTATTTCTGCCAGATTGGTTGTTATTCTGGATGTGTGTCCAGAAACTCCTATGCAGAAAAATAAAACTTCCAAAAAGCTTAAACAAGAATTAACTCTTTTTAATTGGGAAAATAATATTGCATAATATGCTTTCTTTAGAAATCAGCTATCTTAATTTTATTTTTAAGAGAGGTAATTGTAAATTGGGAAAGAAAATGAATGATTTACTATATATAATTATTGAATTTTATTTTAAATAACACAATATAGTTTCTTAGGTACTTAGAGATTTCAAGCTTTTATCAATTAGGGCAGAGTGTTCATAGCCTTCAAAATGAGAGTGATTTCTTGAATACCCTTGAATCCATTAACTTTCTATGAAAACACCTAATCAGAATTGTGACAGTCCTGCATCACCAAGGTAGTCAGTTTGTACTGTTTTAACTGGTTTTCTATGGCCCCTGCTGTCCACCAGAGTAATCAGATTAATGAATATGCTAATATCCTTTCCCAAGTCAGTCCCTGGCAAAGCTTTTGATCCTTAGGGTACTGCATTCTCTCTTACAGGATGACTTGCGGACCATTTAGTGTATTTTGACTGTACAGATCCCTTGCTATGCACAAAGAAAAGATCCATTGAGTGCCTCATTTCCTGTTGTCCTAGCAGCAATCTGAACATGGGAAAGAACCGACCCTCAGTATAATTTCTGTGGCATATTTTCCCTCATGGCTTGTTAGACAAAGTAGACAACGCAGTAGGCAATATTCAGACTGTAAGATGCTTAAATTGCACATTATGTACAGGAGAGTTTATGACCAGCCTTTCTGAAGTTTAGCCTTTAGAGAAAGAAGAAGTGCTAAAATAAATTATGGTCACACTGCTGAAAATGTGACCGCAGCAGTAAAGCCAAGTAATAGAAGTCCAGATGCTGTGGTTGGCTTGTGTTCAAATCTTGAATTGTCTACTTACTCACTGTGGGAATAGAGGCAAGTTCTTTAATCCTCTGTGTGCCTCAATTTCCTCATTTGTAAAATAAAAATAACAGTAGTACAAACATAGGGTTGATGTCAGGAAAATATTTTTCACTAGAGTCCCTCAAGCAGAGGAAAGGGGAATTGCAAAAAAAGTATATGAAGAAATAATGGCTGACAGTTTTCCAAATTGATGAAAAGTATAAACCCACATATCTAAAAAAGCTCAACGAAATTCAAGACAAGAATGATGAAGAAAACTGTATCATAATAGGAAAAAACTGCCAAAAATACACAAGTGGTTCTCAAACAGGGATGACTCCTCCCCCCCTCATCTCCTGGGAGACATATAGCAATGTCTGTAGAAGTTTTTGTTCATCATAACTGGGGGATGGCGTGGGCTGTGCTACTGGCATCTAGCAGGTAGAGGTCAGGAATGCTGCTACACATCGTACAATGGACAGGACAGACATCACAATAATGAATTAGCCTGCCCCAAATATCAACACTGCTAAAGCTGAAAACCCCTAAAGGAATATAATAATCAACTACTTAAAACCAATGATAAAGTCTTAAAATCATATCCTTATTCTATTTTCTTTATTCCTGACAAACACAGAAAGTAACTTACGCAGTAAACACTTTAATGTAAATCACTCACCACATTTAAACTTAGAAGTAAAGCTGACCACAGATACTTGGAGGGGTTTTTAGAACTCAAGGGTCAATGTGACTTTTTAAGAACATTCTTTAAACGGTTGAATCAAGGGAGATATACAACAAGCCAAATATTCTGAAAATTCTGCTCTCTGGGCTTCTCACACTTAGACAAAGACACAAAGGTAGGAAGACTAAGCAAATGGATACAAGCTAAAATCTCATTTCAACTGAACAGTCATTTACTAGGACTACTTCCAAAGTACAATACCAATATAGAGCTCATAGTTGGTCTCTCTGTTTAATGCAGTATGCTTTCTGCCACATGCTTATTTAATATAAACTCTGTCTAAGGTCACAATACAATTTTTAAAATCCCAACAAATTCTGGCCATTTAAAAAAAACAAAAGCCGTATTTTTATGTACTGGGCTTTAAAAAAAAAGATTATGGATCTCTTAAAAGCAGACATGAAATAACATGTTGTACCAGGATATCAAAAATAAAAATCAAGACAGTTTTCATACTTACTAAATATGAGGCACTGAACTAGGTATTTTATATTCATAATCTCATAATCCTCAATAAATCATTTGGGTTTGATATTTTTTCATCTCTATTTTATAGACAAAATAGAAGAACAAACTCATTGACTTGGCCCCCCAAAAAGCTAAGAAGCAATGGGACCAGATTTGAACTATAGTCTATTTTAAAACACCCGCTCTATCCAAAATAAAAACTCTTAACAATACATACTTATAAATGTGCTTTTTATTTTGGTTGCTGATTTGGATTTTCATCAATGTATATTTTAAAAAATCAATGTATATTAAAGAAAAAAACCCAATGTATATTTTCATTGCTAGAGCACTGGTCTACCACATAAATTTTTTCTTTTTTTTAAGAGACAGAGTCTCACACTGTTATCTAGGTTGGACAGCAGAGGTATGATCAAAACTCACTATAACCTGGAACTCCTAGGCTCCAGTGACCTTCTCACCTTATCCTCTGGAGTAAATGGGACTATAGGTATATATCACCATGCCCAGCTAATTTCTTAATTTTTTTTTTAGAGATAGGGTCTCACTATGCTGCCCAGGCTGATCTCAAACTCCTAGGCTCAAGTGATCCACCTGCCTTAGCTTCCCAAACTGCTGAGATTATAGACCTGAGCCACCATGCCTAGCCCACCTCATGAATTTACTGAGACACTCTGGTGCCCCAAAGTGAGCTACGATAGAGCATATTAGTCAATCTTCATTTCCCTGTCAGTCCTTTCACAGAAGGAATAAGAAATCAAAGTGGCCACAGTCATGGCAGGACTTGTGTATGCCATCTGCTAAAAACTGTCTTACAAGACAGTTTTATTTTCACAGATGACTGGCCTGGAATAGGGAAAAAAGAGATGGTCATTTTTCTTTGATATGTTCCAGACCAAAAAACAAAACAACCGAGAATCATTTCTTTAAAACATCCACATCTCAACTCTTTGGTTCCCTTTAGGCACATTTTAACAGACTATACACAGAGAGCTAGGAACATATATTTTGTTTAGTTTTTCTGAATGGTTAAAAAAAAAGTCACACTAAAAGGAAATTAAATTTAAAAACAGAGTAGCATACTAATCAACAAAGCTATTCAGCTTTAAAAACTCAGAAAATCTGGCTCGGTGCCTGTGGCTCAAGTGGCTAAGGCACCAGCCACATACACCTGAGCTGGCGGGTTTGAATCCAGCCCAGGCTCGCCAAACAACAATGACAGCTACAACCAAAAAATAGCCGGGCATTGTGGTGGGCGCCTGTAGTCCTAGCTACTTGGGAGGTGGAGGCAGGAGAATCGCTTGAGCCCAGGAGTTGGAGGTTGCTGTGAGCTGTGATGTCACAGCACTCTGTCTAGGGCGACAGCTTGAGACTCTGTCTCAAAAAAAAAAAAAAATAAATAAATAAAAACTCAGAAAATCATCAGTGCTCTAAAAGAGTCAAAATTGAGTTTTATGTCTCTAGAAGCATTCCAAGATTGAAAAGAATATTCAACATAATTAGCAAAACTGTATATTCACGATCTATGTGTATTTGACTTAATAAAAAAAGAAAAGAAAAGAAAAAAATAATTAGCAAAACTGAGCCAATTTTCTTTAGTGGAGGGAATGATAGATCAAAATGTGTTTTACTGAAAAAGTAATAATGCTAATGAAGGCTATAGGAGAGGGAATACATAATTCATCTTGATGGAACACAGAGCGTTAAACAGTTAAAGGTAGATGTAAATTCCAAAGTTTTAAAAAAAATCTTTACATAATACCTTAGTTTTTTCTCCTTCTTTCTTAGGTGGTGTTATACATGAGTTAAAGAAAATTCGAAACAAATTTTACATAACATATAATTCATTAACTATGGCAACATGTTTTGTTCTCTCTTCCAATTGATGAAACTCTGCTTATCATCACGGATGCTCCCTACAAATGAATGAAAGAAAAAGTCTATACTTACTGGAAAGAACAGTGGTAAGGAAAATGTAGTCTGAAAAGGATATGAGTCCACATTCTCCGAGGGTGTAAAATATACTGTCTTCATCAGCAAATTTTTCTCGTTCCTGGGAAATTTTCTATTAAACACGTGGGTTGCACCAAAAGATGAAAAAAATATATATATTAATTGAATTAGAACACAAGTAGTAAGGGATGAATTACCATTCACCTGACAATTTTATGCTATTTATCATAAACATTTCTCTGATGGCTAGTCAAAACCAATGGATCCTTTACAGTTTTTAAGATGATAAAATTTCAAGAAAAAAATAATTTTTTCATTTCAACACTGGTTTAGTATGAACATTAGAGAATAATTTTGATTTTATAACCTCCTATATCATATGTATGACACAGGTCCACTTCAAATTTTGGGTTTGTCTCTTAGTTTTAAAAACAATCCACTTTCTTTTATAGAGGTACAGAAAGTAGTAAAAAACAAACAAAAGAAAAAACTAAGAGGAAATCAGTTCTAATTGACCAAGAAAACTATACCAAGAGTGCAGAAATGAATAGGCGAGCAATTATTTCCAAGGCTCATAAAATTAATTTCTGAAATATTAATTTTAGTTTTCCTTATGAAGCCAAGAATCTTAGTTTTGGAATATAGAACAGTATGTAGACTAAATGGTCCCTCAGAAATATAATACCAAATCAGACATGCATGCACACCAGGCTTTCCACACAATTTAATTTAAATCACGTCTACTATTAACCTTAGTGAAAAGTTCTAAATTTTAGCTATTTGATGAAACTATCTCCTAAAACTTAGCTTTTACTTTAAATATATATTCCTTTTCTTTATCTTAAATTTCACAACGTTAATTCTCAGCTTTATTAATGGCCTGTCTGGCAACTGGTCTCTTTCTGGATGTTTAAACAAACCTCTCCTGTTTTCTGAATTTCTAGCCAAAGCATAAACTTTGCGGTAACACTGAAGATATTTTCAAACTGAAAAGGATCCACTAAAGAGTTAGACTTGAAACTAATTTCCAAAAATTCTGGGCCACCAAAAATATTTAAGAGTACACATTTTTCAGAAAAGTAAAAGAAATAGGCAGTTTTAAGAACTCAAACCAACAAAGCACAATCAAATAACGTCATGCAAGCACAAAATATGAGGTGGCATTGCAGGCATAACTTTGGGAGAAGTATCATGAAAATTAAACCAACAAGCACCACTACAGCATTCACTTGGTTACCTCTGTCTAGTGGAGATCCCATTATACACCACAAAGAAAAGAAAACTGGTTAACCAACTGAAAACACAGGTCCCACGTGAATCCTCAAGAAGTCAGTTTGCATGATTTTCTTAATAATCTCATTCAAAATAGCCTTTACTTGCTTGTTCTTAAGAAATGGTAATGAAAGACAGGTAAAAATCCACAGTTGAATGTCAACACAGCAGTATTAGGTTTTGATGGCAGCTACTTAGGAAAGGGCTTCTCTGACTTCAGCTGTTAGTGACAGAAGCCATGGTCCTGCTTGATGGCGTTCAGAGATTACTTCTTTGAGCTGACAGCAAAAGTGAGCACACACAGTCTAGTATGCTCTACTTAAAGTTAGACTTCATGCCACTCTTGATCTTCTACTAAGAGATTAAATATTAATTTCAGACAAAAATAACTACTGAATGAGAACTAGGAGCAGCAAAGCCTTTCATCAGGAAGCTAATATTTACATTTCTCAAAATAAAAAGAAACAAATAGTTATAATTTTTGCATTATCCAAGATACTGCAAAAGTAAAGTATGGGAATAGGAAAAAATATGCAAAATAAGAATAGGTCCCCAAAGGGAGACCATTATTAGTCAGAATAATGAATGTGTAGAGAATCCAAATAATAGTAATAACGTCATAATCTTGTGGGGAAATTGCTGCAAGCAATTAAAACAAATAATAATATGGCAGCCAGAAATCGAAAAACAGACAAAAGTGTAAGGACAGGGTAAAATCAAGTAGTTAAGCCAAGAAGCATACCTAACATCGTTTTTCTAACAATTATCTGTACCACACTGATGTTCAGAAGATAATACAAAGATAAATCTAATTTTTTCAGTGACTTTTAATTTTTATATAACTTCAAACTTGCAGGAAGGTTTCAGGATTAATTAAGAAACTACTGTACTTTTTTATATAGATGCATCAACAGTTTTCAGAGTACCCTGTTTGCTTTATATTTTCTCTGTGTACCACTTTGAAAATAAATTGGAGGCATTATGCCTTTTTACACTTAAAAACTTCAGCACAGATTTCCTATGAATAAAGACATTTCTTAACACATTATAGTATAAATTTAATAAAACCAGGAAAATCAATACATATTCCATTAATATTATCTAACTCAGTCCATTTTCAAATATAGTCAACACTTCCAATAATTTCCTAGTGAAGGAATATTTAGCATATTTCCCTAGTGAAGGACATAATTCATTTAGTTGTCATGTCTCTTCAGTCTCTATTAACTTGGAATAGTCTTTCTTTGTTCTTTATTTTTTCCTTTTGAGGATTGTTTTTGATTGTGCTAAATAATTTTAAGTATCAATATAACTGGATTAGGAATACCCAGAAACCTGGTGAAATATCATTCTGAGTGTGTTTCTTATGGTATTTCCACGGAAATTAGTGTATTAGCCTGAGGCTAAACGGGGTACCCTTCACTGTGCCGGTGGCCTAGAGAGAACAAGTGCAGAAGGTGAATTGGTGTCTCGGTGTCTCTGAGTTAGAAGAGACTTGCCTTCTACCTTGGACATCAGAAATTTGACTCCATGAAACTGCATTATCACGGCAATTGTGCATGTACATAAAAATGTTGAAACTTCCTCAGTAAATGAGGGAATACCCTTTATGTATCTCTGCATTTGTAAAAGATAAAATTTCTCTAGATCTCAGCTCTTTGGGTGACTGCATATGCAGTGATGACCTTTTAAGATTTTTGATTGATCTTGTCAAGACTTAGGCTGTTCATCATGGTACTTCAGATGACTTCAGTTACAAAGCTGGTGTTTATACATTTCCCACCCACCCCTTTTTTCTGAGACAGAGTCTCACTCTGTCACCCTGGGTAGAGTGCTGTGATGTCATAGTTCACAGCAAACTCAAACTCTTGGGCTCAAGCAATTCTCCTGCTTCAGCCTCCTAAGTAGCTGGGATATCGGCGCCTGCCACAATGGGTGGCTAGTTTTTCTCTTTTTAGTAGAAATGGGGTCTCGCTCTTCCTCAGGCTGGTCTCACTCCTGAGCTCAATCAACCCACCCACCTCTGCCTTTCTGAGTGCTGGGATTACAGCACTGAGCCATTGTGCCCGGCCTATACATTTCTCTTTTTGACCTATTTCTCACTGTGGTTTTGAATTGGATTTCTCTAGTGCCTAATGATAGTGAACACCTTTTCATGTGCTTGGTTTCATTTTGGGCCACCAAAATGTATATCTTTTTTGAAAAAACAATGTCTATCCAAATCCTTTGCCCATTTTTGAATTGTTTATTTCTCATTTTGCTGTTGAGATATAAGAGTTCTTTACATATTCTGGATACTAGATCCTTCTCATACATAAGATTTGCAAATACCTTCTTCCATTACGTGTTGTCTTTTCACTTCCTTGATAATGCCCTATGGTGTCCAAGTTTTTAATACTGATAAAGTTCACTTTTATCTGTTTTCTTCTTTGATTGCTTGTGCTTTTGAAGTTATTTTTAATACTCCATTACCAATCCAAGGTCATAGACATTTAGTCCTATTTTTCTTCTAAGAATTTTCTAGTTTTAATTCTTCTTTTTAGGTCATTGATCATTTAAATTTTTTTTTTTTTTTTTGAGACATTCTCACTATGTCACCCTGGGTAGAGTGCCGTACCATCATAGCTCAAAGCAAACTCAAACTCTTAGGCTGAAGTGATTCTCTTGCCTCAGCCTCCCAAGTAGCTGGGACTACAGGTGCCCGCTACAATGCTTAGCTATTTTTGTTGTTGTTGTTGCATTTGTCATTGTTGTTTTAGCTGGTCCGAGGTGAGTTCAAACCCTCCAGCCTTGGTGTAGATGGCCGGCACCCTACCCACTGAGCTATGAGCGCTGCCTAGAATTAATTTTTATATATAATATGGAGTAGGGATTCACCTTCAGTCTTTTTTATATGTATATTCAGTAGACCCCATACCATTTGTTGAAGAGACTATGCTTTCACCACTGACCAGTTTTGGCATGCTTATTGGAAATCAATTGACCATAGACATGTGGGTTTATTTTGGACTCTTAATTTTATTTCATTATTTAATGTCTGTCTTTATGTTAGCACCACATTATTTTTTATAATTGAAAACAATTACTAAATTGCATGTAGTAATTTTTGTTTTCCTTTGAGACAGAATTTTACTTTGTTGCCCTGGGTAGAGTGCCGTTGCATCACAGCTCACAGCAATCTCAAACTCTTGGGCTTAAGCGATCCTCTTGCCTCAGTCTCTCAAATAGCTGGGACTCCAGGTGCTCACCACAATGCTATTTTTTAGAGATGAGGCCTTGCTTTTGCTCAGGCTGGTCTCGGACTCCTGAGCTCTAGCAATCCACCTGCCTTGCCAGCTCAAAGTGCTAGGATTACAGGCATGAGCCATCGACCCCCGCCTTGTAACATAAAATTTACCACTGTAACCAATTAAAGTAGTTAAAGTGTAGTTCTCATAAGCTCTGTTCATTTTTTTTTTTTTTTTTTTTAAATCATTCTTTCTTTCCCTCTGCCTCAGACTGGATAATATCAATTGACATATCTTTAAGTTCACTGATTCTTTCTTCTGCCTGCCCAAATCTCTCTATAAATTTTTCACCTTAGTTACTGTACTTTCAGTTTTAGAATTTCTATTTGATACCTTTTTATAATTTCCATCTATTGTTATTTTCTATTAGTTCACACACCGTTTTGTTTCTTTTAGCTATTTCACTAACACTTAAGATAGCAAACTTAATATCTGTTGAGTATTAAGTATAATGTCTATGCTTCTTCAAGTATATTTCCTTATTTTATTTTTTCTGTGATTGGGTCATACTTTATCATTTCTACGCATGCCTAATTTCTTGTTGAAAACTGGGCACTTTGTATAATATATCATAATGCGATAACTCTGGAAATCAGATTCTTGCCTTCTCCATAGTTTGTTGTTGCTAGTTGTTGTCGGTTGTATTATTTACTTAGTCACTTTATTAAATTCTTTGTAAAGACGATTCTTTGCACACATGGTCACCCAAGTCTTTGTTCTGTTACCTTAGTGATCAGCTACTGATTTTACAGAGGCTTCCTTAAATGCCTGAAGCCAAGGGAGGAAAAATACTCTCTGGGTCTTGGCAGACTGGCTTTGTATTGGGCGTTTCTTCAATGCTTAGCCAAACTATTTACAACTCTGCCTTAGTCTTAGATTCCTGCTTACTGGGGCCTAAAAACCAGCCAGATGTGAAAGTTCAGGGTTTTGAAGGTTTCCTCTGAGCATTCATTTAGCCCTGGGCCTTCTAGATTCTATAGTATATTGATGGAACCATTTCGAAGCCCTTGTTTTCCCATGTATCTCCTTACACAGCCTCTTCCTTCCCAGGCTTTTCCAGCTTACTGCTTATCTCAGGTGGGTATGGTTAGTATCTCTACCCTTAAATGCTTTTGATAAATATCATCTCAACCTCAAAAAGCTTTGACACAGCAAAACAAAAGCAAGCCTCCACAAGCTGATTCTTCAAGTAACCATCAGATAGGTTTTTGCCTACATTCAAAGTCCTCCAAAAACACGGTCTGTATTTGCTCCTTTTGGCACCAGCAATCTATACCAGGAACATGGACCACTGTATTTGTGGCTGCCACCAGGAAGTAGGGGATGGTCGCCAGGTAAGTTAAAATACAGTATTTTCTATACAAATTTCAGTAGCTTCTCTCTTCTTTAATTCTTCTCCTCTTAATTTCAGAGATGCGAACAAATTGTTGACAGTTTTTGCCAGCTTAATCACTGGTTCAATGGAGGAATGTAGTTTTGGAGTTCCCTATTCTGACATCTTTTATTTCTTTGTACTTCTTAACCTCGACAGTTTTAAAATGCACACATGAGTCATATGGTGGAATATCCCTCATTTTGAATTAGGCTGATGATTTCTCATGATTAGATTCATATCTGTGTAACTCAAACTATGAATTCATATTGATACCTATCATTCTATTGTAGGGGATGATTTAGTCTTATCCCTTACATACTGTTACGCCCTTCTCTGACAATGAGAAAACTAGCTCACATTATCCTTAATATAATTACTTCTTTGTTCAAGCTTAGAATACATTAAAAAGTAGTTTCACAATTGCTAATCATATCTCTCCAGAAAACAAATACATTGGGTAGCACCTGTGGTTCAGTGGGTAGGGTGTCAACTCCATATACTGAGGGTGGCGGGGTTGAACCTGGCCCTGGCCAAACTGCAACAAAAAAATAGCTGGGCATTGTGGCGGGTGCCTGTAGTCCCAGCTACTTGGGAGGCTGAGGTAAGAGAATTGCTTAAGCCCAGGAGTTGCAGGTTGCTGTGAGCTGTGATGCCACAGCACTCTTATCAACTAGAGTTTAATTATTTGTTACCTCTTTAAGTAAAATCTGCACGTGGTAAAATGTGTAAATCTAGTGTACAATTCAATGAATTCTGAAATACAAATATGTAGTAATCCACATCTTTATCAAGATACAGAACCTTTTCATTACTCCTGAAAGTTCTTTTATGCCTCACTGTAGTTAATTCCCACCATAATTTTTTCACCACAGCTTAGTTTTGCCTATTCTAGAATGTCATATAAATGGTCTTGAATTTGAACTCCTGGCCTCAAGCAATCTTCCCACCTCCATCTCCCCAAGTGCTGGGATTACAGGCATGAGCCACCATGCCCCACCTAATGGTATCAACAGTATATACTTTGGTGTTCTGCTTCTTTAGTTTAGCATAATGTGGAGGAGCTTCACCCAAAATGTAAGTAGTTCATTTGCAGTACTGAGTAGTATTTTATACTGCTCATTAATAAAATATTACATAATAATAAATGTATTACTTGTAAAAATTTGTGTACAATACTATTTTTGTAATAATACACACAAATAATATGATTTATTCATTCCTTATTGCTAAACACTTAGGGCCTTTTCAGTTTTTGACTATTAGGTTTTTCTTGAAAGTTGTATCTTCTTATTGCACTTTCAAAGGATATTAAGTTCTAGATGCTCTAAATTATTGCCAACCTTTATGCTACCAGTCTCTTTAGACTTAGCAATTCAAGTGGACACACAGTAGTCTTTCATTGCAGTTTTACTGTACATTTCCCCAGTGACCAATGTGTTAAATATTTTTAATTTTGTATGTGGGTGATTGTATGTCTTTCTTTGGGAAGTACCTATTCAAGACTTGCCCCACCCATTTTATATTTGTTCATTTTTAATTAGATTATTTTGTTATTACTGATCTGTGGTGGTTCATCATGTGTTCTGGATATGAGACTTTTGTCGGTGTGGTAGCCAGACTCTAAGATGACCACAATGATTCTTGCCTCCAGATACTAATAACCTTACATAGTCTCCTCCCACAAAGAACCCAGGTTAGTCTGTAAGATCAACAGAATAGAGATATGAGTGATGATGTGTAACTTTTGAGGGTTGGTCATAAAAGGCATCTTGCTCTATTAGGAGAAACCAGCTGCCATTTGAATAGAATACCCAAGCAGGCCTGTGGAGGGGGATACAGGAAGAGGATCTGAGGATTAAAGTCTCTAACCAATAGTATTATTTTACTCGACATCTGAGTGTGCCACCTTGGAAAATGAATTCTCATCCCACCAACACGTGGCTGCAATCTCATGAAAGGGACTGAGCCAGAACCATCCAGCCAAATTTCTCCTAAATTCCTGATTCATAAAGCACATGTTACTGTTTTAAGATACTAAAATTTACTTTGTTACCCAGCAACAGACAACAAATATGTATTAAACAACAGCCAAATATGTATTAAAAACATTTCTGCCAGTCTATGGCTTATAATTTTTTTTTTTTTTGAGAGGCAGAGTCTCACTTTATCACCCTTGGTAGAGTGCTGTGGCATTACAGCTCATAGCAACCTCAAACTCTTGGGCTTAAGTGATACCCTTGCCTCTGCCTCCTGAGTAGCTGGGACTACAAGTGCCCACCATGACATCCAGCTAGTCTTTCTATTTTTAGTAGGGACAGGGTCTCACTCTTGCTCAGGCCGGTCTCAAACTCCTGAGATCAGGCAATCTACCCACCTGGACCTCCCAAAGTACTAGGATTATAGGCGTGAGCCACCATGCCTGGCCTATGCTGTTTTAAATTTTAATAAAGTATAATTTATGTATAATTTTTTTAATAAAGAAATTTATAATTTTTTCTTTTATGCTTTATGCTTTCCATATGCTGTTTAACAAATTTTTGCCAATTTCCAGTCCATAAAAATATTCTCTTATGCTATCTTTCAGAAAGTCTTATGATTATAGATTTTATATTTAGGTCTATGATCCATTTCAAATGAATTCTGTGTATGTTGAGGTAAGGAGTAAGATCCATTTTTTAAAAATATGAACATACAATTCATTATAAATCATTTGTTGAGAACACTTTTGTTCCCCACTGAATGACTGTGACACTTTTGTTAAAAATCAATTTACTGTTTCAAGTTCAAAATTTGAAGTAGATTACTCTATTGTGATGTTTTCTGCTTTTAATAGCCTATTTTCCTTTTGAAGGTCTTCTGATTCCTAGCAGAATATATTAGTTTTTCAAAGTAAAAATAAACATGAATTATTTGAATAGTTACAAAAGTAGCTTGAGAGAGTGAACATCAGATATAGATGCGTAGCCTCGCCACCTCTACCATTAACAGAATTATAAAATCTACAGAGATTATATAAAGACATCACTCAACATCTAAGTATATTCATTGTAAGTAATGAATAACTACTGGCACATATCTCCATAGAGGCTATATTACAATGATATTTACAGTGCTAATTCAATTGATAAACTGAGAAACGCAATAATCTTGCAACAGCAGAACTGACCAAGGAGAAAAAAGAATTACAAAAACAGAATATTTGAAAATACATAGTCAGTAAAGAAAAAAAGAGTAAGTAAGAATGAAGCATGTGTTGTTATTGTTACTAAATTTTAAGCCTTTTTAATTTTGTGAAGGCAAAAAAATGGAGATCTAATAAACACATGTATATGTAAAAATAAAAAAAATACTAAGTCCTTTTCACCTCCCCCACCCCCCAAAAAGAATGAAGCATGCCTACAGGATCTAGAAAATAGCCTTCAAAGGGCAAATCTAGGAGCCATTGGCCTTGAAGAGGAAGGTAGAGAGACTGATTGAGGTAAGAAGTTTATTAAAAGAAATAGTAACAGAGAACTTTCCAGACTCAGAGAAAGATATCAATTTTCAGGTCCAAGAAGGTCACAGAATACCAAGCAGATTTGACCCAAACAAGACTATTTCAAGGCATTTGCATAACGATCAAGCTCCTTAGGAAACCAAGAAAAAAGAAAAACAAAAAACATAAAGATGCTCCAATACATCTGAAACAGACTTCTCAACAGAAACCTTACAAGCTAGGAGAAAGGGGCACGATATATTCAAAGTGTTGAAGGAAAAAAAAGCTTAACCATATAATATTATATCCTGCAAAAATAGCCTTCAAACATGGAGGAGAAATACTTTCCCAGACAAACAAAAGCTGAGGCAGTCTTACAATAAGTGCTAAAAAATAAAATAAAATCAGAAATGAAAAAGGAGACATTGCAACTGATACTGCAGGAAATCAAAGGATCATTAGAGACTACTATAAGCAACCAAATGCTAGTAAAATGGAAAACCTAGAAGAAATGGATAAATTCCTAGACACAGACGAGCTAACAAGATTGGATCAGGAAATAATCCAAAATTTGAATAAATAACTAATAATAAAAAGCCTCCCATCCAAAACAAACAAAAAAAGTCCAAGACCCAATGGCTTCACTGATGAATTCTACTAACAATTGAGACAAGAACTACCAATCTTACTTAAACTATTCCAAGAAGTCAAGAAGGAGGGAATACTCCCAAACTTATTCTACGAGGCTTCTATCACCCAGATGCTAGAACCAGACAAATTGGCCATTATCTCTGATGAATATATAAATCTTCAACAAAATACTAACCAACTGCATTCAACAACACATTAAAAAGATTATTCATCATGATCAAGTGATCATCCCAGGGATACAAGGATGGTTCAACATGGGCAAATCAATATAATAAATCATATCAACAGAACAAAGGATAAAAAATATATGATCATTTCAACTGATGCTGAATTTGATAAATTTCAATACCCCTCATGATAAAAATTCTGAAAAAAACTGGGTATAGAAGGAACTTACCTCAACACAATGTAAGACACAGGATAGACCCACACTTAATATCATACCAAATGGGAAAAAATGGAAAGCCTTTCCCCTAAGGTCTGAAATAACACAAGGATGCCCACCTTTACCACTGTTATTCAATACAGTTCTGGAAGTTTTAGCTAGAGCATTCAGATGAGAGAAGACAATAAAGGGCATCCAAATTAGAAAGGAAGAAATAAAATTATCCTGGTTTGCAGATATAACTTTTTACTTAGAAAAACTCCATAAAAACTATTATAACTGATAAACACATTCAGTAAATTTGCAAGTCACAAAAATCAACCTACAGAAATCAGTAGCATCTCTATATGTCAACAGTAAACAATCTGAAAAAGAAACCAAGAAAGTAATCCCATTAATAATATTCACAAATAAAATAAAAATTCCTAGACATAAACTTAGCCAAAGAAGTGAAAGATTTCTACAATGAAAACAAAAAACTGAAGAAAGAAATTAAAGAAGACATATCCACAAAAAGGAAAGACACTCATAGACTGAAAGAATTAATATTGTCAAAATGTCCATATTACCCAAAGCAATCTATAGATTCAATGCAAACCCCATCAAAATACCAGTAATATTCTTCATAGAAATAGGAAAAAAAATCCTAAAATTTATATGGAACCAGAAAAGATCTAGACTAGCCAAAGCCATCCTGACCAAAAAGAACAAAACTAAAGGCATCACATTATCCAAATTATACTATAAAGCTGTGATAATCAAAACAGCATGGTACTGGCAACAAAACCAAATAGAGAAGCCAGAAATAAATCCACACATCTATAATGATCATATCTTTGAGAAAAGTGCCAAGAACATACAGCGGGGAAAGGAAAGTCTCTCCAATACATGCTCCTGGGAAACTGGATATCCTTATGCAGAAGAATGAAACCAGACCTTTATCTTTCACCATATAAAAAAAATCAAATAAAAATGGATTAAGGATTTAAATCTAAGACCTTAAACCATAAAATTATCAAAAGAAAACATAAGATAAATGTTTCAGGACATTGGTCTGGGAAAGAATATCTTGAGTAATACCCTGAAGGCACAGGCAACCAAAACAAAATTGGACAAATGTGATCACATCAAGCTAAAAAGGTTCTGCACAGCAAAGGAAACAATCAACAAAGTGAAGAGATAACCCAAAGAACAAGAGAAAATACTTGCAAACTACCCATCTGACAAGAGATTAATAACTAGAATATGTAAGGAGCTCCAAGAACTCAAGAGAAAAATCAAATAATCTCATTAAAAAATGAGCAAAGGCAGAGGGAGGGTGATGGGTGGGACCACACCAATGGTGCATTTTACAAGGGTGCATGTGAAACTTACTAAATGTAGAATGTAAATGTAAATGTCTCAACGCAGTAACTAAGAAAATGCCAGGAAGGCTATGTTAACCAGTGTGATGAAAATATGTCAAATGGTATATAAAACCAGGGTATGGTGCCCCATGATTGCATTAATATACACAGCTATGATTTAATAATGAATAAAATAAAATAAAATAAAATAAAATAACCAAAGGATCAGAAAAGCTATTTCTCAAAAGAAGACAATCAAACGGCCAACAGGTATGTAAAAAAATACTCAACATCATTAGTCATCAGAAAAATGCAAATCAAAACGACAATGAGATTCATCTCACTCTAGTTAAAATGGCTTTTGTCAAAAAGACAGGCAATAACAAATGCTGTTGTGGATTTGGAAAAAGGGGAAGCCTCATACACTTTTGGTAGGAAAGTAAATTAGTGCAACCACTGTGGAAGTTTCTAAAAAAAAATAAAAAATCAGATGACCCAGCAATCCCACTTCTGGGTATATATCTAAAGGAGAGGAATTCAATACATCAAAAGATACCTATACTCCCATGTTTATTGCCACACTGTTTACAACAGCCAAGATTTGGATCAACCTAAGTGTCCATCAGTAGACAGGTAAAAGAAATTGTGGTACATACACACAAAAAATAAAATCTTGCCATCTGCAATAGCATGGATGGAAATGGAGAACATTATGTTAAGTGAAATAAGCCAAACACAGAAAGACAAATTTCACATGTTCACATTCATATGTGGGAGCTAAATATTAAAAATAATTGACCTCATCTCCAGAGAGTAGAAAGATGGTTACCAGAGGCTGAGAAAGGTAGTGGAGAGGGGGACATCAAGTAGGGATGGTTAATGAGTACAAAAATACAGTTAGAATGAATGCACAATATTTGATAGCATAATGAAATAAGTATAATTAACAATAAGTTATGGCATACTTGAAATAACTAAAAGAGTGGAACTGAAATGTCCCTAACACAAAGACATGTTAAATGCCAGAGGTGATGGATACTCCAATTATTCTGATTTAATTCACATTGTGTTCCTGTAGTAAAGCATCACGTGTATCCTATAAAGATATACAACTATTATGTACTCATACTAATTAAAAAGAAAGAGAATAAAGGAAGAACAGCACAGAGGAGGCTTTTGGTTACTTTTCCCTACTTCAAATGCCTTATTCATGTTTAATTTTGCAAATTGAAAATGTCAAGTAAATTTTTTCTTCATTTAATCTTTTGGATTATGTTTAATCATTAACCAAATTTTAAGTCACCTTTTCCCCCTAAGCAATGACTATGCAATCCAGGGCTGATATGGAAGCATAATCCAAGGAAGATATAATCTTCCTTACCAGACTGGTAATAATGTTTTGTTCTCTCACTGTCCCAGAGGTGGTTATTTATACTTTCTGTTATTAATGAACATTTATATTGATTTGTAATTCCAACTAAGAAAATACAATCCAAAGATTTATATTTAATTAAATACAAGTAATAAATTCAATTCAATATAAATTTATCAACATGTGATATAAGTTATATATAACTATTTATATATAAATATAATAGACACGCTAGAAAGAAACTTTGATGTGCACAAAAGTCAATAGAAAGAGAACATATTTCAATTCTACTGTAAGGGCTCAGCGCCCATAGCAGTGGTTAAAGCGCCAGTCACATACACTGAGGGTGGTGGGTTTGAACCCAGCCTGGGCCAGCTAAACAACTGCAACAAAAAAATAGCTGGGCATTGTGGTGGGCACCCGTAGTCCCAGCTACTTGGGAGGCCAAGGCAAAAGAATTGCTTAAGCCCAAGAGTTGGAGGTTGCTGTGAGATGTGACGCCACAGCATTCTACTGAGGGCGACATAGTAAAACTCTGTCTCAAAAAAAAAAAAATTCTACCGTAAGGGAACACAATGCGAGCTTAGGTAATACATATTCAGTAAAAATCTATGAGAAACTTACTTTATCTTAACGTTCCCAAGGTAAGATTCTAGCAATACTTCAGTACACATGCTGAAAATTATTTAAACAAAACTAGGTAGGTTTCATTTTTTTTAAATAGATGGGGTCTCACTCTGTCACTAAGGGTGGAGTCTGTCCAGAACTAGTTTGTTTATTTTATTTTATTATTTTATTTTTTTTTTTGAGATAGCTCACTGAAACCTTAAACTCCTGGGCTCAATCCATCCTCCTGCTTCAGCCTCCTGAGTAGCTGATACCACAGGCATATATCATCACACCCAGCTAATTTTTTAAAAAATGTCTTGTAGAGACAACGTTTTAATATATTGGCCAGTCTTGTCTCAAACTCCTAGCCTTAGGCAATCCTCCTGCCTCAACTCCCAAAGTGCTGTGATTACAAGTGTGAGCCACTGTGACCAGCCAGAACTAGGCAAAGTTGCAGGTACCATGAGTGGCCCTGGGACTGGATTTCCAGACATGATTCAAACTTATTAGTACTCAATGTGCTTAAATGGTGAATCCTAACTATTTATAAGGTTGATTAAAGTAGGGTCAATAATTTTGCCTTCTAAGATTCAACTAGATGAAGCCAAAGAGAAAAATCTTAAATAGGAATTTATACTCATTATTTCTTCTAGTTGACTATTTTTTCAATTTCTAAAGTTTGAAATGATCTCTTCTATCTAATAGAAGTTGATGGACTTCATCTTCAAAAAAAAAATGTTTATATATCTAGAAACTCAAAACATCTCTGGTATACAGAAAATCTCCTAAAGAACACAGCTTTATTGTTTAAATTAAGATGTCATCATTTATGAGGCTGAAATACTTGAATTATTTTAATATTAACATTTCTTTATGTTGCTGAAATATACTTCAAAGTCTATCTACTACAAATCCCTTGAATAATATTTGAGGTTGTATGCCAAAAACAACTTAATGGTAATAATACGTTTCTTTTTCTTTCTTTTTTTTTTTTTTTTTTTTTTTTTGTAGAGACTGAGTTTCACTTTATCGCCCACGGTAGAGTGCCGTGGCGTCACACAGCTCACAGCAACTTCCAGCTCCTGGGCTTAGGCGATTCCCTTGCTTCAGCCTCCTAAGTAGCTGGGACTACAGGTGCCCACCACAAGGTTTGGCTTTTTTTTGTTGTTGTTGCAGTTTGGCTGGGGCTGGGTTTGAACCCGCCACCCTCAGTATATGGGGCAGGCGCCCTGCCCATTGAGCCACAGGCGCCGCTCAATAATATGTTTCTTGTGGAAAATGCACATCATTTCCAAATGACAAATAGTATTTCTATCTAAGGTTGGAGTTGAGGTAGAGCGTTAGGGGACTATTAGAAAGAAAGAGAAAATTCAGTAATTTTCTCATGCATTTAATACCCACACTTCATTATCTATTAAGTGCATAGACAGATGCCAAAGCTTTGATAAAATACCAATCTTAAACAATCACACTATTCCCAACCAAACAAAATGTTGCACAGCTAAAATATGTTATTCTTCTTCCCCAGCCTAGACCTGAACTTGCAGAAAGGTAGAATTTGAGGATATATCAGATAAAAATTAAACTGATATGTTTCTAACTTAAAGCAGTTTATGATTTCTCCTTTTTCTACTTAGATTTTGTTGTAAGCTTTTCAAAGGTATTTAAGACAAACATAAATTACTGTGCAACAAACTGTGGCAGGTGAATGCTTAAGATACTGTAGACTTCACTTTGCCAGAAAGCAATTCTCTTTTCAGTCCCAATTTAACCACCTTAGCTCTGAGAACAAATCCAATTCCAAATATCTAGAATGCAAATGTCTTTCTATTTCATTAACTAGATTGCTTCAGACAAAATGGTACAAATGAAGATGCTTTTAAAAAAAAAGTGGCAGATGATTTGATTATAGCAATAATAACAAATTTAAAAAGTATACTGGAAGAGCAGTAGCTTCAAGGAAATGATACAAATTTATTGAAATGATTTATTTCAATCCTCAATATCTGATGAGGTATTATTAAAATTCTGGAAGGACAAAATCTTCAACTCTACTACTTTCTACTACATTACCCCTTCACATTTGCTTTAATGCAGCTCTGAGTGGGAGAATCTATGTCTTATCATTATTATCAGCTAGCTACATCTAAGAATTTAATTTTGAACTTCAGCGACTCAAATAGATCAGTGCTAAACAGAATAGTTCTGAGTTCAGCAGCAGTCTTGGTTTTAGTCACATGGGCTATAAAAAGCTTCTCCATTACTTAATATAAAAACAATCTCAAGTACAAATTCTGAAAAATACTCAATATAGTAATTTCATTTTCTCTTTTTTTGGCAAAGAATTTTTGCAAAAAAAGATGTATCAGAAGAACAAAAATAAGAGTCTCTCTCTGAGGATCACTGTTCACACTTTTGATTTATACTGTTCTTAGTAACTATCACATCCTAGATAAAGAATTTTAAAATCCATTTTGAAAACAAATATTTATAGGTACTCCTTGAACATTTGAACATCACTGATCATTAAAAACTATACTTTGCATATGCTATGCCAACCATTGTGCTCGGCACTTTATACTTGCATTATCTCTTTAAGTCTTCACTGCAACTCTGTAAGGTAGGTGATAATATGATCTGTACTTTACAGATAAAAAAACTCAGGTTTAGAGAAGTTAAATAAGAAGCCCAAGGTAGTAATGCTGTATTAAGTGACAGGACAGGCCATGGTCTGACTCGAGAACCCATGTCCTAAATTATGTTACACTGCATCAATTATATAGGAATGTGCCTCGTATCTACATTGTTCACAATTTCTGAAAATGTTAATGAGGGCTCAGTATTTTTGAAGCAAAACATAGTTCATTATTATAAAACACTAACCTTGGATGTTTAGGCTAAATAGAGAGTATGTTTTACCAGAATAGAATGAGAAATAACTTGTTTAGTGTAGCTTTTATAGAACTTTTTCGTGTGACCTTCACACATGCTAGAGTGTTTAAGCTATAAGAAAAAGGGGAAAAAAGAAATTTCGTCTAGAATTAAACAAAGTCTTCTTATACCAAAGTGAATTTCAAATCTTAAGATCTTTATGATGAAAAGGCTAAATATGAAGGTGTTAGAAATGTAATGGATAGTTATGTTTATGCTTTCAAATCAACAATGATAAATCAAATGGGTTCACTGATTCCAAATTCAAATACAACATAATCTAAAACAAAAATATATTTTAAAACATCATAATAGTAGACTAAATATTTGGGACAACCAAGGGAGCATTTAATGATTGCATTATTATTTATTTTCTCAACTTGAATAATTAAATACATCAGTTAAATTAACAGACTTTTGTACTGGTGGAACTCAGAGACTGGAAAGAGACATTATGGATACTCCTCACAGCAATATAATGAGTACATGATACCATTAATAAGCTGCATCTGAAGAACAGCACTCTATGTTACCAAGAAAACAAAATGATTCTGGCCTTTCCATGGGCAGTAGGAACTTAGCATGCAAAGGACAGATCCCCGCAAGGAAGCAAGCAAGAAAGGCCTCTTCTGCAAAGTAACTGCAAAGTAACCTTTGGAAGCTTAAAGGATTCACACTAGCACTACCAAAATGAGGGATATTTATATAACTCAATATAGATAAACAATTCTTTCACTACCTATTCTAAGAAAAAAAGTCCATTTTTTAATATAAAAAAAGGTTTATTCACAAGAAATCCTTAAGAATACAGTAAAACTTGATTTTGAATCCTTGATCAACCAAAGATAGTAACTTTAATAGTGAAAAGTTTAAAATAATTGGCACTTTTTTGTCACCTAATGTTATTGACTACTCAACACTGTAGACTCCAAAGACTTCCAAGCATTTGCCAATTCCTACTTCTTTACTCCTACCTCTCTAGTAAGGGTACTTATCCAAGGCAAGCCATTTTAAACCTTCAAGCTTTAAGCCATACAATTATTAAAGGAGAGGAAGAGTTTTTAGCTGTCTCCTTCAAACTGTCCTACCATAATCAGAGAACTGAAAGTGGCACTCCTCAATTACAGGCATTAGCGTTTCATCTGTCTTACTTCTTTAGTTCACTGTATGTTTGTGCCATACCTATTCTAAAATATAACCCCCAGGATTAGAAACATTGATAATGGGATCATCTATACATCATCTTCACATAATTTTTAAAGCATTTGTTGGTTTGTTTCAGAATGTAGTTAAAGGCAAAGGCATTTAGGAGGCATTATTATTGCACCAATAATAGGGTATCTGGCTTGGGGGTTTGGTAAGGGAATGAATTTGTACTTATTTTTCTTTTTTCATTTTTTTTAAGAGATGGGAGTCTTGCTCTGTCATCCAGGCTGGAGTGCAGTGGCTCGATCACAGTTCACTGTAACCTTGAACTCCTAGGCTCAAGTTATCCTCTCATGTTAGGCTACAAAATAAATGGGACCACAGGCACAAACTACCATGCCTGGCTAATTTTTTAAATTTTTTGTATAGATGGGGAAGGGAGAGTCTCACTATATTGCCCTGACTGGTCTCAAACTTCTAGCCTCAGGGGATCCTCCTAGCTTAGCCTTGGAGTATAAGTTTGAACCACTACACCTAGCCTTGGGACTACTAAAAATATACCCTACTTTGAGAGAGGGGAAAAAAAGGAATTATAGAAAAAATATACTATAAAAATAAAGGTATCCTGTGATCTTCATTAATTACTCTAAACCAAAAGATGTTTATAATTCAGCTTAATTTACATTTTAAAGACTGCCAACCCTCAGAAATGCAAGAGTAATTTCTTTTAAAAATGAATAAATTTTAGTAATTTATAAAATACAATTAAAGAGTCCAAGCCTTTAAGATCAATTTAAAAAGTACTCTTAGGAGTGCCCTTGAAAGTCTCCTTTGGTAGCCTACAACTACATATTCTTCTCATGGCTTTCTCCGTGTGTTTGCCTGCTTTTCCAAGGTAAAGTCATTGATGAGCTTAAAAAAGAAAAACAATGAAGACTTTCTAAATATTCCATTTGTTTCCCCTTAAGCCATTTTACTGAGCTAAGTGCATCTAAGCAACTGTTTATCTGTATTTATTAGGTCAGAAATTTCAAAAGAAAAAATGCTATTAATTTTTAACTTGAAGTTACTATTGCTTCATCATTCCTATCTCAGTTTAAGTAGGCATATAATATCCCAAATAAGATTATTTATGTGACTCAATTAAGTATCTCTTATAAAATAGAATGATTAAAATAAACTTCCTCGACTTTCTGTGTAACACCTAATGTTAAAATTTATTTTTGAATTACGCTGGGTACTATATTCTCAAGGACTTGTGCAATGTTTGAATTGTCATATTAAAGATAAAGTGTGTTAATTTAAAGTGACAGGAACCAAACCATTCTGAAGGGAGCAGGGGAAGGACATGAACATGCACTGAACCTTTGTTCCTGAAGCATTACTATTGATTTTGGAGCATTAAATAATTTAAAGCACATGCTGCTGAGTCAGTACCTGCCAGAAATCCTGATCAGAAGATGAGAAAAAGAAAAAAAAAATTGACATTGTTTGATTATAAAAACTTCCAAACCAAATATACTTATTATAAAACATAATATACAAAGGACGAATTAAAACTTCTAATAAATAACATCACCGAACACCTAGAAATAGGAAGTAAGAAATACACAGACATGATCTGCTAGGCACAATAAAACAAGGATGTCTCACTATCGTTTCATAGATACAATTTTTCTTTTAACTTCACGGCAAATTAGTTGCTTTGATAACCATATTAAACATGCATTAATCAAATTTGGATGAATTCAGAGAATCAATAACTACTCTACAGAAAAGTACCAAATGAATGCTAGAAAAAGGTCTTCTCCAAAATTATGTTGTACAAAATAAAATACTATCCACACTGGTAATAAAAAACTGGCATTTGAAGAAGTAGGTTAGGTCGGCTAATTTAGCTGGGTACCACTCCAAAATATCTTCAAATATCAAATCCTTTGAAACATTTCTTTCAATAAATAAGCTTCTTTGGCTGTGAAATAAAATTTGATCTAAACTTACCATCCTATTCAAACCAACCTTAGTAGCATTATAAAAATTCTTGACTGACAAGCAGATGCTGCTAACAATTTACATGCCTTTGGCTGCAATTGACAGGACAGAGGCCCAAAGGATTTTACAGTACAGGAGTGAGATGAAGCACTGCGAACACAGGACAGCTCAGAGACGAGAAATCAAACCAGAGGTCTAGCTATTTAACCTGGGCCAATTGCTCATTACAGAGATAGCACGTGGGGATTTTTATAGCTGACTGAAATGGGAAGGAAAGAACTATGGAGAAAACAATTATGCAGAGGGTAATTTCATACAAGCCAAGAAAAATGACAATACATATGGTAGCATATAACTCCATTCATAAATTGAGTGAAGAGCTCACAGTCATACAAAATAGCTACGATTTGCAAAGCCAGATTCTTTCTGATTTTATTGATAGAGTTCAGCTGGTCTCTTGCCCAAGATTACTCATCACCCTGTGGCCTGTCTTTGAATACATAATTGTCTATATCTGAAGTCCACATTCTTTCCATCCTACTCTATTACATGTAAAGAACTTCAGCAATTCACAAGGTTGTATTTTTCATACCCAAACAAGAGTCTCACTTTATAGCCCTCGGCGGAGTGCCGTGGCATCACATGAACAAATGTTTTTAATTTAAAGAACTTTGGATAAAAAAGAGCTTTAAGGAAGGAAGAAAGGAAATGCTGTGATTAAAACTAGAAAATTCTAGCAGACACCAAAGATTTCCTGAAATGTAGAATCAGTACTTGAGTCCACTATTGTAATTTAATTATATTCCAAACATTTGCTTGTCCAAAGATAATAATGAGCCCAATTCAAATGATGCTACATTTAACACATAACAAATAATTATTTAAAAGTTAATAAATTGTTTATATTAATTGTTAAATTTAGTTTATAACAGAAATATTATTTTATCTACTATCCTTGATTACAATTACCAAAAATCCTTTTTTTTTTTTGAGACAGTCTCACTATGTCACCCTGGGTAGAGTGCCATAGCATCACAGCTCAAAGCAACCTCCAACTCTTGGGCTTAAGTGATTCTCTTGAACAGCCTCCTGAGTAGCTGGGACTATAGGCGCCCACCACAACACCTATCTAATTTTTGGTTGCAGTTGTCATTGTTGTTTAGCAGGTCTAAGCTAGGCTTGAACCCGCCAGCCTTGGTATATGTGGCCGGTGCCCTCCTCACTGAGCTATGGGCGCTGAGCCAAAAAATCCAATTAGAGTGCAGGGAAAACCCTTGAAGAAATTGGTCTGGGTGAGTATTTTATGAGGAGGACCCCCAGGGCAATTGAAGCAGCTTCAAAAATACACTACTGGTACCTGATCAAACAAAAAAGCTTCTGCACAGTCAAGAACATAGTAAGTAAAGCAAGCAGACAGCCCTCAGAATGGGAGAAGATATTTGCAGGTTATGTCTTTGACAAAGGTTTAATAACCAGAATCCACAGAGAACTCAAACGTATAAGCAAGAAAAGAACAAGTGATCCCATCGCCAGCTGGGCAAGGGACTTGAAGAGAAACTTCTCTGAAGAAGTCAAGCGCATGGCCTACAGACATATGAAAAAATGCTCATCATCTTTAATCATCAGAGAAATGCAAATCAAAACTACCTTGAGATACCATCTAACTCCAGTAAGATTGCCCATATCACAAAATCCCAAGACCAGAGATGTTGGCATGAATGTGGAGAAAAGGGAACACTTCTACATTGCTGGTGGGAATGCAAATTAATACATTCCTTTTGGAAAGATGTTTGGAGAACACTTAGAGATCTAAAAATAGATCTGCCATTCAATCCTATAACTCCTCTACTAGGTATATACCCAGAAGACCAAAAATCGCATTATAACAAAGGTATTTGTACCAGAATGTTTATTGCAGCCCAATTCACAATTGCTAAGTCATGGAAAAAGCCCAAGTGCCCATCGATCCATGAATGGATTAATAAATTGTGGTATGTGTACACCACGGAATATTATGCAGCTTTAAAGAAAGATGGAGACTTTACCTCTTTCATGTTTACATAGATGGAGCTGGAACATATACTTCTTATTAAAGTATCTCAAGAATGGAAGAAAAAGTATCCAATGTACTCAGCCCTACTATGAAACTAATTTATGGCTTTCACATGAAAGCTATAACCCAGTTATAACCTAAGAATATGGGGAAGGGGGAGAGGGACAGGAGAGGGGAGAATGGGCGGAGGGAGGGTGATTGGTGGCATTACACCTGTGGTGCATCTTACAAGGGTACATGTCAAACTTAGTAAATGCAGAATATAATTGTCTTAACACAATAACTAAGAAAATGCCAGGAAGGCTATGTTAACCAGTGTGATGAAAATGTGTCAAAATGTTTATAAAACCAGTGTATGGTGTCCCATGATCACATTAATGTACACAGCTATGATTTAATATTAATAAAAAAAATAAAAAAAGAAATCCAATTTTTTAAATACAGATGACAGTGCCCACTTTTAGAGTGAGAATTTCAAAAACAAAAAAGAAAGCACTTTTCAAAATGCCAATTAGTTTTCATAGCATGTGGAAAAAATAATGGAGCAAGTAACAGTGAAGTTGACACCCTGATTTCTAAATTGGAGTATTAAAATTTGTATATGTCTTATTTTCTTTCTTTAAAATGAAATGTTACCCTCAACGTAACATGTGACTATAAAATATCTGTAAGGGAATTCTGGCTTCAAGGAACTAAAACACTTTGTGCTATCTCCTGGCACCTGCGATACTTTTTTTAAAGCAAGAATTTACTATTGTATTTAAGAGAACAAAAGTAATATATCCTCCTTCAAAGATGGGATTAACAGGGCAAATGAAAACATGAATCATATGCAAAAATGATAAAATTCTGTCCACTATTAATACTTACTAACAAAAACACCTGAATAAATACATTAATTCATTATGATTTTTTTTTTCCTTTGGAGACAATGTCTTACTTCTTTGCCCTCAGTAGAGTGCTATGGCATTATAGCTCACAGCAACCTCCAACTCTTGGGCTCAAGTGATCCTCTTTTCTCAGCCTCCCAAGTAGCTGGGACTACAGGCATCCACCATAATGCCTGGCTATTTTTTTTAAATTGCTCACGCTGATCTTGAACTCCTGAGCTCAAGCGATCCACACACCCAGCCTCCCAAAGTGCTAGGGTTACTGGCGTGACCCATTGGGCCTGGCCTCTCATTATGAATTTAGACTTGACTGGTTTCAAGTCTCTGGAAGCTGAGTGAGAGAGAGGGGTGTGGGGGAGGTGGCTAATTAATAATGCAGAATTAATTACATTTCTGAAGAACATTATAACTTACTATCTAAATTTAAACAAAGCAATTTAAATAAATGTGGAGATTCATCAAACCCTACCCCAGGAAACTTTTAGTCCTCCACCTCCTTATTTACATGTAATCAATTTTCAATATTTTCACTGTCAGAATACAGGAAATCCCTTAACAACTTAATTAACTATACAAGTCAAGGAGTAATACTATAGTTGACTTTATTCCAGACTTTTATCTATGATATGAAGTAAATAATTATAATTCAAATAAAGCACTAAGATTATTACATTATAGGAAAAAATATGTCCACACTCTCCTTAGAGAAACCAATAATTTCTCCCAAAAGTTCATTTATTAAAATAATTCTTTTTTTTTTTCAGACAGTCTCACTATGTTGCCCTGGGTAGAGTCCCATGGCATCTTATTCAGGTTGGTCTTGAAGTTCAAACTATCCATTTGCCTTGGCCTACCAGAATGCTAGGATTACAGGCATGAGCCACCACGCCTGGCCTCATTTATCAATATTTTAAAAACAACTTTTAACTATATGCAAGTAAAAGCATTTGGTTATATTAAAGCTTTGTTTTTAAGAATGGTTTCCATCTGTTTCTATGCTAATTATATTTTCCATTATAAACACTATAATCAATACTTTCCTTTTTAGGTTTTAAGTATGCTTTTTTAATTTTTTTGAGACAGTCTCACTATGTCGCCCTGGATAAAGTGCCATGGTGTCACAGCTCACAGCAACCTCAAACTCTTGGGCTTAAGCAATTATCTTGCCTCAGCCTCCCCAGTAGCCGGGACTACAGGCACCCATCACAACGCCTGGCTATTTTTTGGTTGGTCATTGTTGTTTGACAAGCCTGAGCTGCGTTCAAATCCACCAGCTCTGGTGTATGTGACTGGCGCCCTAGCTACTGAGCTACAGGTGCCGAGCCTTGAGTATGCTTTTATCTCTACAGATCATAAAGGAGATGAAAATAAAATATATGTTAATTCTTCCAAGTTGGAGAGAGCATCAAGATTCTAAGGTAATTGTAATTACAAACAATGAAAAAACTCAATTCAGAGACCGTATTTCTGATATGTTCAGGGATAAACTGGGGGGGAAGAATTGATAGGGAGGAAAGAATAACAAATCTATTTTCCGGAAAAGAAATACACGGTAGAATAATGACAACAGATGATTAGTTTCATTAGGCAATTTTTTGTTACTTGAAAATAGGGTATGAATTTTAAAGTTGTTTTTATTTATTTTTTTTCTTGAGATGAGTCTCACTTTTTGCCCTTGGTAGAGTACCGTAGCATCATAGCTCACAGCAACCTCAAACTCTTGGGCTGAAGTGATTCACTTGTCTCAGCCTCCCAAGTAGCTGGGACTACAGGTGTCCGCCATAACACCTGGCTATTTTTGTTGTTGTTGTTGTTGTTGTTGTTGTTATAGTTGTCATTGTTGTTTAGCAGGCCCGAGCTGGGTTTGAACCTGCCAGCCCTGGTTCATGTTGCCGGCGCTCTAACTACTGAGCTATAGGCACTGAGCCAACAAAATATATTCTTAAAATCAATGGTAACCATAGCTTTTACCATTCTTTATACAGGCCTGTGATAGTAGATAATCTGGAAATGTAATAGATGATGCAAATGTAAATAAAATTATATTTCATGACTTTTCTACAAAGGAAATTGCTAGTATTTTTGGAGTAAATGATTAGTTTTCATTAACATAAGGTAGTTACGGGCTCTGAAAAAGGATTGATGCCAAAATTTAAAAGCTGGTTAATCAAATTTCACTTTCATTGACTGAGTAGAAACAGGAATGTTCATTTAACTTCCTACAGAGAATTTTCTAGTTAATTAAACAGATCAGAAGGAAAGATGATAGCAAAGCATGAAACAACTACTCAATTACTTGTCAATATCAGTCAGGCCATTGTTTTCTACTTTGTATCTGGAGGTTCTATGAAATATAAGTACAAATGAAAAACATCCCTGGAAAATGTTATTACTTTTATATTTGTTCTCACTTTTGAGACAAAAAGGCTAAAGTTTAATTTCATTAGAAAACAATAAAATAAGCTAGTGTTTGTTACTGGTCAATGATGGACTTTGTTAAATGGTATATTAAAAGTTAAAACAATAGCAGCTAAGATAATGGGAATAAATAATTCCTTCTATAAGTATTTCCCAGCTTGTCTGTCTTTCAATTTAAAAGGCAAGAGAGAGAGAGAAAAGGAGAGAAAATCACCCATTTAAAAATCAAAGCAAATCTAAATTTAACTAAATTTCTGGACACAATGCATGAAATTCACTATCATCTTTTTTTTTAAATCATGAAATTGTCTTAGGATTTACATATTCTAGAAGTTCTTATTTAAGAATTAAGATTTTCTGATTGAATAAAAGAATAACAAAAATCTAAAGAGAATAAGATCAATATTGAATATGTATTAACTGTTAGAATCAAGCGAAGGACCCCACACACTAAAAAAACACTGAAACTTTTAAATTAATCAATTTCCACTTTTCAAGCATAAGGTTTTAAAACAGGATTTCTTAATTTCATGTGAAATAAATGATAATTCATAAAGATATAAATCATAAACATCACATTTTAAGAAGTCTAACCTTCACTCTAAAATAAGACTTCAAGAATATATTTTGATGGAGATTAATAAAGGATTTAAATGAAGAACCCAGCAAAGGGATTCAACATGCATATAATAAAGTAGATGAAGGGAAATCCAGATTGTGTGATCATTGCTAGGGGACAAGATAGCTGGCTCAAGGTCACTCATTCAACTCTACACCTTCTAATGTGAGTCTCTTATTCTTCTTTCCTTTTTGAGACCTCATTCCCCTGTCACCATAAAGTCAGCTTTCACATGCTTGACTTTTTTTATTTTTTTCTTGCAGTTTTTGACCAGAGCTGGGTTTGAACCCGCTACCTCTGGCATATGGGACCAGTGCCCTACTCCTTTGAGCCATAGGCGCCGCCCTACATGCCTGACTTTTATATAAGTCATACTTTCAAGTATTACATGCTGATATTCCTCAAGCTTGCCTTTCCTATTCGAAATTCAGTGCACAAAAAACAAGTAACTGCCATTTTTGTCTCCTCAGCAAGGTAGGTACTCAAATACTTAAATGTTTTATTGTATTTTGCTCTTGCTATTTTATAAAAACAAGTGGAAACGAGAATACTAATGATAAGAAATGTAGAGCTCATAAATTTAATGTAATTGAAACAAAGACAAAGCTCATCAGCTATGCCAAAAGCTGCAAATTTTTAGTATCAAGTGGATCAAGTGGTTCCTGTACCACAAAAAGAAAAAGTTAAAAACCACCTAAGAAACATGAGTTATTATCATTAGAAATTTTATATTTAAGGAATCCCTAGGAATGGAAATACCTCCTATAACAAGTAAATCTGCTGCTCAGTTTGCACAGATCATAGAGAAGTCATGGCTGCCCCAGAGCAGAGTCAGGACTTTGAGCCTATATCTCCTAACATCTAGTTCAATGTCCTTTCTTTTTAATCATTTTTTCTATTAGAAATGTGGTTTTAAAAAGAGGATACTCACAGATGGAGGCCTTTTAAGCACTGTGACACCTGAATGGGAAAGGTAAGTTTTAGGCAGGTATGCTTAGCCGAGTTCTCCCAAATTTAAGGCAGCTATTCATTCTTTGCACTTGGGCCAAATAGCTCAACCCTTATTCTTAACCTTACCAGGGTATAGAGTTTCATGTAATCACACAAGAATTGACATATTCCTGCAAAATCAATTTCTAAAAACCCTGACCTCTCCCCCAACTAGACCCTCTTTTGTGATCCTGCCTTTTTCAGCCACTTCATGATTTTCATTCTGATTTCCTTTTCTTTACGATTTATAGAGCGATGCCTGGCTTGCTCTTCCTTCTGATGTGCTTTCTTCCTCCTCTTTAAAATTGACCATATATTTTCCTTTCTGACCCTGTATAATGCTTTCTTTTTGGAGAATTTATCCTGAAAGGGAAAAACATGTTTAACTGACTACTTTCTGAGATTAAAATGTAAAATTTCATTTTCTATATCTAAGAATGATTTCTTACATGATTTATTCAAGTATAAAGAATTAAAAATAAGTATAATGAAAGCATATGCAAATCTGGAGTGTTCTTCATAATTATTACAAAAGGACTGTAACGATTTTTGTACTTTTCTTGTTATAATTATTATATAGCATCAGACAGCTTGAGGAAGGTCATATCAAGTAAGTGTTCTTTCTCTAAGAAATGCAAACAGGATATTGGGGGGCTGATAATAAAGATGATTCCTGAGTTAACATTCAAAAATTAACATTGACCTACCCCTTCATAGGCAATCCATGAAAATTACCTTATCTGGAAAAACACAGAACTTTCTGCTTGATTCTTTTCTGTAGAAGCATTTGACAGCACAGATACCCCAACTAAGCATGCTTTTTTAAATAAGATAAACAGGTATTCAGGGATCTCTTATACATAATTCTGGAGAAACATAAAAACTTTCTTATAAAATCTTAATAAACAACAGGATATATACATAAATGTCACAGTTACTTACCTTTCCATCAAAGCGTTTTATTATATATTGATCTAGACCCAAATCTAAAAAAGAGAAGAAAAAAATATTTAGCCACTGATCATAACTGAAGTAAAACATATAAAATGTCAGCTCTCACTTTTGTTTCCAATCATTCAATTAAATATATTATATGGTTTAGCCACATTTCTTCAAAGGTCACAGGAATTAATATTTTACCCCACTTTCAGACTCAAAGTATTAGCGCTAAAAGATACTGGCCTCTTTATCTTACATATAAGAAAAGTAAGGCTCTGAGAAGGTAAACAGGGTAAAAGTTGCATCTGCAAACCCACTCAGTTATTGCACAGGTCTCAACTAGAACTTTGGACTCCTTCCAGAGTGGTATCCTTTTCATTACACTAAGATGTTATATAACCTCTAATTAAGATGATGGATACTAGTTTCCACTAGTACTATCCAGTACATATCACTATCTGCGTGTATAGTATGTGTATTAACTTTCTGTATCAACTTAAGAGTTCAATACCAAAAGAACTACTGCAACACATCTAAACAGACACAAATAGATAATCTTAATATTACCTTTTAAAGATGGGTTAAATAATAAATATTTACTCAGGAATGCCTAGCTTTGAATTCTGAACAGTATGAAAGATATAATAAATATACTCAGTGGACTTGAGGGCAGGAATATTTTTGTCTTTGCACCCTGCTTTATCTCTAGCACTTGGAACAATTCTTGGCCAATATATATCTACAAAAGAATGAATAAATAAGGTATAGTCCTTTTCTTGAGGAGTTACAATTTACTAGAAAGACATATGAATATAATAATTAACATTACAGGTGGCACCTATGGCTCAAAGGAGTAGGGCGCCAGCCCCATATGCCGGAGGTGGTGGGTTCAAACCCAGCCCTGGCCCAAAACTGCAAAAATAATTAATTAATTAACACTACAAGGGAGCACACAATTAGTTCAGTGAGAGAGTGCTATGGGAGTTTGGAGAATGGCAAAATCGGCTTCCATTATACTTACTTTCCTGCATATCAGTTCTTTTCTTTCTGTTTTCCCTGTACTCATGCTAGTTCAGGCCATTATCTTGCATACACCCACTATACTATAATAATCAGGTTATCAGGGCTCCTAGAAAAAGCTTTTTGTATTTCTGCTTCTACACATTTGGTTATACAGTCTCCTCATCCGAAATGTGCTTCATCTTCTAGAAGCCAGACCTAAACTAACTGAAGCATTTGATGGTAAAAGAAACAGATAACTCTGAAAGCAGAAGGAAAATTTTTAAAACAACAGCAATTTGAAACCTCACAGATATTAAAAAAAAATCAGTCATAAAGACAGCATGGGTTTCTTATGATGAAAGAACAGAACAATAAAGAGTTTTAGACAATTAAAACTTTGCCTATCTATCCCTATTTTTTAATATATGGTCAAAAGAGGATAAGGTAACCCCTCCCAGACTACTGTTAAAAATACAACAAAGGGAAACTAGAAAATAAAAGACAGAACTGTAGAAGAACAGAGATGCAATCTGAGGTTTGAGATCCTTTTCTAAATCAGAAATAGGGAGTAAATAATCCAAAAAATATTAGCAAAAACTTTGTCAGAACTAAAGACCTTTCCAAGTGTTCTAATTCTAAAAAAGACAAGCAAAAACTACCTCTACTTCAGTGTATGCTTATAAAATTTCAGATAAGGATAAGAAAATCCTAAGTTTCCAGAAAAACTTTCCTATGTCGTTACAAAGGAATAAGAATCAGACTAGAATCAGATGTCTAGTAAGTGGAATATGGTACATCAACTAAGGGAGATATATACACATTAACTAGAACAGCACTGTCCAACAGAAATAATGTGAATACCAAATGCAAGTCACATTTATAATTTAAAATTTTCAAGCAATCGCCTTTAAAAAGTTAAAAAAAAAAAAAAAAAGAAATCTTGTCATGGTAGCAACATGGATGGAAATGGAAAACATTACATTAAGTTAAATAAATCCCAAACAGAAAGTTAAACACTGAATGTTCTCATTCTTAAGTGGAGGCTATAAAAAGTTAATTTCATGGAAGTAAAAAGGAGAAGAGAAGATACTAGAGGGTGGGAAGCAGTAAGGGAAAGGAAAGGATAAGATACAAAATTACAACTAGATAGGAGGAATAAATTCTAGTATTCTACAGCTACTATAGGATGACCATAGTAAACAATTAACATATTAGTTTCCAATAGCTAGAAAGAGGATATTAAATTTTCCCAACGCAAAGACAATAATATATGTTTGAGATGGTAGATATGCTAACTACCCTGATCACATATAGTGTATCAAAACATTACTATGTATCCATAAATATGCAAATTGTTAATTAAAAAAATTAAATTAAAAACAAAAGATAAAAACAAGTCAGATTAACTTTAATATTTAACTGAATATATTCAAGATAGTATAAAATATAAAACATATTGTTAATATTTTGATTACTACTTAGAATGATGCTAAGTTTTGAAAATCTGGGGTATATTTTATAATTACAGCACATCTCAATTCATACTTATCACATTTCAAGTATCCAATAGGCACACGTGGCCTGTGGCTTACTGTATTAGCACAGATTTTAACTTACCAGGGTAATACCCAGAAGAACTCAAACTTAACTTAAAAATTTTTAAGTGGTTCATTCTGTGACATGAACTGGGGGGGGGGAGGAGGGGAGAAGATGAAACAGATTTATGTTCTTCATTTTATGCTCTTCAATACAATTTGAAAAATGTTTTACCATGTGCTTTTGTAAAAAACCGAAAGAGCATGTGAGGACAGCCTGACACTTACTAGGAATTCCTGTCATTTATAAGCAAATACTGACATAAAGTAGATAGGCCAAGAATTTCATAATTTCAAGTTGAAAGAAATTATTTTCACCTTGTTTTATTTTTATTTCTCTACCTGCCAAATGAAGAAGGGTGGATTAGATCAGTTATTAAAATTGTTGGAAATGGAGTGTGGGAAACGTAGATGAAGTAATTTAAGCTAATCTTACTACCTGTCTAGAGATTCTAATAGGCCCAATTTTTGAGGATAGGAAGAACATGGAAAATGAAAGGAGAAAAAATAGCATGTGCAGTCTGAAAATGATACTCAGACGACCTTCATATGGAATGATTTCCCTTTCATTTCTCTACCCAAACCCTTTGTTCCCAGCGTGGAAACAATGAATGCTAGAAATATTGTCATCACTAACGTAATTCCTAAACTTTTCTTCAAAAAACTTTCACGATCGGGCAGTGCCCATGCTCAGTGAGGAGGGTGCTGGCCCCATATATCAAAGGTGGCAGGTTTAAACCTGGCTCCGCCAAACTGCAACAAAGAATAGCTGTCATTGTGGCTGTAGTCCCAACTACTCAGGAGGCTGAGGCAAGAGACTTGCCTAAGCCCCGGAGTTGAAGGTTACTGTGAGCTGTGAGTTCACAGCACTCTACCAAGAGCAATAAAGTAAGACTCTGTCTCTCTAAAAAACAAACAAACAACAAAAAACAAAACAAAACGAAAATACTTTCATGATCATTTAATATACATAGTGTGATATAAACACTATCCTTCCCTTTTTATGAATGAGAAAGCTAAGGCTCAGAGGGTTAAATGGCTGTTTTCTAATATTATGTCTGACAATCTTTTAATGATGGCAATTGCCTCTTTTCTTGAGTCTACACAAAAATTAAAGTAAAAGTACATAGATATTGAAAGAATAGTCTCATTTTAAGCCTCACAGTGAAGAAGTGAAAGGAGACTTGTTTTAAAGACAAAGGCAATCGATTTTGTCAAATTAATTTTGTCAAAAGACAAAACAGTAACCAAATCAAATACATAATTTTAAGATTGATAAATAAGACTTGGTAAATGGAAACTTAATAATTTTAGTTAAGAAATCCTAGATATTGCTGAAAAATTTAGAGATTCCTTTAATATTTGAATTTACCCTAAAAATTTATTGAAAAATTAAATTTTTCAAAAATGCAGGCTAACATAAGCCCCCAAAAGTATAGTTCTATTTAATTAGATATGAGAGAGATTATAGTAACTTGGATCTATCTTCTGTCTTAATCATCACTATAAGTTATACTAGTTACTGAGCATGTATTGGTTTTCTTTTTTCTTTTAAATTTTATTAATTTTTTATTTTTTCCATTTACTTTTTACTTACTATGTATTTGTGGGGTACAAGTTCACTTTTGCTACAATGATATATTGCAGTATGAAGTCAGGGCCTTCAGTATATCCATCACTAGAACAACACACACTGTAGCCACCAACCAACCTCCAATCATCCATCCTCCTCACACCCTTCTGAACCTCCATTGTTTATCGCTCCACATTGTTACCATGTGTACCCATTACTTAGCTCCCAGTTAAAAGTGAGAACATGCACTATTTATCTTTCTCTGAATTGTTTTGCTTAATATGTTGGCCTCTGGTTACATATATGTTGCTGCAATAGAGACTATTTCAGTCTTTTTCTAAGATTTAATGGTATATACATATGTATATATACCACATTTTCTTTATCGAATCCTTCATTGGTGGACACTCAGATTAATTCCATATCTTTTTTTTTTTTTTTTTTGCAGTTTTTGGCCAGGGCCAGGTTTGAACCCACCACCTCTGTCATACAGGGCCAGCGCCCTACTCCTTTGAGCCACAGGCATGCCCTAATTCTGTATCTTTAGTATTATTAATAATATTGTAATAAACATGAGTATAGGTATCCATTTTTACCCTGATCTCTTTTCCTCTAAGTAGATACCCAGCAGTGGGACTGCTGGATCTTATGGTAGTTCTATTTTTAATTCTTTGCAAAATCACCATACTGTTCTCCATTACAGATTTACATTCCCACCACCCGTGTATGACAGTTCCTTTTTCTCCGCACCCTCACCAACATCTATTACACAGATTTTTTTGTCTTTTTAATAATAGCCATTCTCACTGGTGTAAGATGATCTCTCTCTCTCTCTTTTTTAATATAAGGGTACACACTATTGGGTTACATTGTTTGCATTTGTTAGGTAGCATCCCAGTTGAAGTTGAGTCCTTCGGCCAAGAAGTGTGCTATATATCCCTTGAACTTAATTGTGTTCTCTCGTGTAGGCCTGTAGTTGCTCATCTACTAGTTTCAAATTAGTATTGAATCCATTTCCATTCTTGAAATACTTTACTAAGGAGAACATTTTAAAAACTGAGCAAAACCTTTGTGACATATGGGACACTATAAAGTCACCCAATATTTGAATTATCAGGGTAACAGAAGGTGAAGAGAAAATAAAAGTTAGAAAACCTGTTTAACAAAGTAATAGATGAAAACTTGCCACATCTAGCAAGAGATCTAGACATCTAGATACAGGAGGCTCTATGATCTCCAAATAGATACAATATAAAACGTCTTTTCCATTGCACATTTCAGCCAAACTGTCTAAAGTCAAAGACAGAGAGATCTAAAAACAGCAAGAGAAATATGTAGTCATTGATAAAGGAATTCCCATCAGACTAACAGATTTCTTACTAGAAAACTTACAGGTTGAAAGAGAATAGGATAATATATTCAATGGGCTGAAGTGGGGAAAAAAAACCCCTGCTAGATAAGGATACTATTATCTAACACAATTATTCTTCATAAATGAAGGTTAAAGTTTTTCTCCAACAAGCAAAAGCTAGGGAATTGATCACCATTAGACCAGTCCTACAAGAAATGCTTACAGGAGTCCTACACCTAGAAATGAAAGGACGGCATTTGCCATTATAAAAACACCTAAAAGTATAACAAATGCTGGTCAAGCAAACCCAAATAAACAAGAAAAAAAGACTTGAATGGTATTACTACAGAAAATTACCAAACCACAATGACCAATTAGAGGAAAAGAAAAGAACAAAAAAATATACAAAACAATGAGAAAATAATTAACAATGTGACAGGAATAAAACCTCACATATCAATAACATTCTTTTTATTTAAATTTTCAGAATATTATAGGGTAACAGATATTTGGGTTATGTAAATTGCCTTTGTACAGTGTGAGTCATAGTTATGAGTTTGCCCATCAACCAGATAATGTGACTTATATCCACTGGGTGTGGGTTTACATATTTCCTCCCCCCTCCCCACACCTGCTTGAGTTTCATAATTTTTGCTACCATATGAACATAAAAGTGTTAATCAGTTAGTTCCAGTTTTCTTTTCTTTTCTTTTCTTTCTTTCTTTTTTTTTTTTTTTTTTTTTTTTGAGAGAGAGTTTCACTTTGTTGCCCTTAGTAAAGAGCTGTGGTGTCATAGCTCACAGCAACTTCCAACTCTTGGGCTCAAGTGATCCTCCTGCCTCAGCCTCCTGAGTAGCTGGCACTACAGGTACCAGCCACAATGTCTGGCTACTTTTTAGAGACCTGGTCTTACTCTTTCTCAGGCTGGTCTCAAACTCCTGAGCTCAAGCAATCTACCTACCTTGGTCTCCCAGAGTGCTAGGATTACAGGTGTGAGCCACCACACCCAGCCTAGTTCCAATTTAATAGGGAGCACATGTGGTGTTTGTTTTTCCATTCTTGTGTTACTTCATTTAGAAGGATGGTTTCCAGTTCCATCCAAGTAACAAAAAAGTATTAGTTCACCTTTATTTTATGGCTGAGTAGCACTCCATGAGTGGTACATATACCACAGTTTACTAATCCACTCACTTATCAATGTGCATTTCAGTTGATTCCATATTTTTGCAATGTGACTTGTGCTGCAATATTCAAGTGCCAGTGTCTTTTCCATAACATGACTTTTTTCCCTTTGGGTAGATACCCAGTTGCAGGATTGCTGGGTCAAATGGTAGGTCTATTTTTAGTTCTTTGAGGTATCTACATACTACTTACCATAGAAGTTATACTCAATGACAATCTTGAACATAAATAGTTCCAACACTTAAACAATATGAACTGATTAGATTAAAGCCCACAATTCAAATATATGTTGCCTAGAAAAACAATGTTCTTTAACTGTAAAGACACAGACTAAAAGGAATACGAAAGATATTTCATCCAAACAGAAATTAAAATAAAGGAGGAACAGCTATACTTAGACAAAACAGACTTTAAGTCAAAAATAGTAAAAAAAAAAAAAAAAAAAAAAAGGAAAGAAAGAAAAAAGGCAAAGCAGGTCACTATATGATGATAAAGGGAACAATCCAGCAGAAAATATAATAATTCTAAATATATATGTACCCAACACTGAAACAACCAGATTCAGAATGGAAATATTACTAGATCTAAAGAGACACAGACTGCAATATAATAATATTGAAGAAGAACAACACCCCACTCTCAATACTAGACACATCATCTAAGCAGGAAATTAACAAAGAAACATTGGACTTGAATTGGATAGATCAAATGAACTTAACAGACATTTACAGAACATTCTAACAGAAAAAGAATACACATTCTTTTTCATCAGCACACGGAACATTCTCCAGGATAGACCACACGTTAGGCCACAAAACATCTCAACAAATTTTTAAAAATCAGAATTGTACCAAGTATCTTCTTAGACTACAATGGAATAAAACTAGCAATCAAAGGCAAATGGAATGTTTGGCAGAATCTGGCTGTGAATCAACCTGGTCCTGGGCTTTTCTTTTTTAAGAGACTTCTTAGGGCAGGGGCCCTCAAACTGCGGCCCGTGGGCCACATGAAGTGGTGTGATTGTATTTGTTCCCATTTTGTTTTGTTTTTTTACTTTAAAATAAGATATGTGCAGTGTGCGTGGGAATTTGGTCATAGTTTTTTTTTTTTTAAACTATAGTCCGGCCCTCCAACAGTCTGAGGGACAGTGAATTGGCCCCCTGTTTAAAAAGTTTGGGGTACCTGTCTTAGGATCATCTATCCTCTTTTCTTGGTTAGTCTCTAGCTAGTGGTTTATCAATTTTGTTTATATCTCTGAAGAACCAACATTTTTTCAAATGTTTCAATTTTGTTAGTCTCTATCTTGTTTAGTTCTGGTCTGATCTTTCTTTCTTTCCCTTTGCTAACTTTGGGTTTGGTTTATTCTTGCTTTTCTAGCTCCTTAAGTTATATCTTCAGATTCCTTATTTGAAATCTTTCTACTTTTTTGAAGTAGGCATTTATTGCTATAAATTTCCCTCTTAGCACTCCTTTTTCTGTACCCCACAAGTTTTGGAATGTTGTGTTTCCATTTTCATTTGTTTCAAGAAATTTTTTGACTCCTATCTTAATTTTTTCACTGACCCAATGGTTGTTCAGGAGCATGTTACTTAATTTCTATCTGTTTGTCTAGTTTCCAAAGTTCTTGGTATCAAAGTTCTTGATTTCTAGTTTTATTTCATTATAGTCTGACAGGATACTTGATATGTCTTTGACTTTATATAAGTAAGATTATTTTTATCCTTTTGTAAATGATTGTATATTCCATTGCTTCCACACATTCTGGCATTTTCCTTTGTAATATTGTTTTTTGAAAGACCAATTCCATAAATAGCATAGTTACTAAATGTCTAATATGCTAAACACATTCTTGGTTTTCATAAAAAGCCAGAACAATGAATAATTTCTTTTATTCTAAAATGGTAATCATGAAGAGAAATTTTGATATATTAAAATGAGATCCAGTGGTATATTTGGCTTCATTTTTGTTTTCTCATGAACAGGAATTTCCACAAATGTTCATGCAGCAGAAGTAAAATATATATTACTCCTATATGGGTTGAAATAAAAAGAGTGAGGCCTAGATTTTTTATAGTTTGAATTTCCATCATCAGATGGCTGGACTCTAGCCAGTAGCTCATGTTTCAATTTCATTTTGTCATGTCTTTCACACATACCGTATCCCAGGATACCCAACAGATCTAAATTGGTAAGTTTTAGTTTTAGAACAGTTCAAAAATAATCACAAAGCACAGACTATATGATGGTCTAAAATTAACCAGTTTTAAAATCAGTAGAGAGCAGATGAATTTCACAATAAAATGATGAATACATCAGGAGAATTTAGAGTAATCATAGTTAAGTAGGAAGGACATTTTAAAATATTCTGTGTGACTTAATATTATTCCTTTCTGTGAAGTCTGAACATCATTGTCATGTCTGGGTATAGTGAACTAGACCGGTCCTTCAGGCTCTTGCTATTGTAGTGGCAAGCTCTGCCTACCTAACCAATGATTTGAGGAAGCAGTGGCATGGGGAACATTTTTAAAGTTCCACAGAGAGAAACTTGAGCTTTTTTTTTTTTTTTTTGATACAGTCTCACTTTGTCACCTTTGGTAGAGTGCCGTGGCATCATAGCTTACAGCAACCTCAAACTCTTGGGCTCAAGCAATTCTCTTGCCTCAACCTCCCGAGTAGCTGGGACTACAGGTGCCTGCTACAATACCCAGCTATTTTTAGAGATGGGGTCTCACTCTTGCTCAGGCTGGTCTCGAACTTGTGAGCTCAGGCAATCCACCCGCCTTAGCCTCCCAAGTGCTAGGATTACAGGCGTGAGCTACCATACCCAGCCGAGAAACTTGAGCTTTGATAAAGCAAAGCACACCTATTCATTTACCACCATATCCAATCAGCTGACACTACTCACCTTGATATGATTTCATCTACACAGGAGATGAAAAGGAATAAAATGGAGAAACTCAGAACATATTGTGATTTACTTTCCTGGGTTCCATATTCTCTCCACAATGACACTTCATGCTCTTACTAATAATCCTACCTAGACCACTTTTAGGTTGAGGCAAATAATTTTATACTTGATTATATACAGTGAATATATTTAAAAGACATTTTTCCACTAATGTTTTCTCCCTAACAAGATAAGTTCTTTCAGTAAAAGGTTCTTATGTTCCACCTTTATTTAATTAATTAATTAATTTATTTATTTATTTATTTATTGCAGTTTTTGGCCAGGGCTGGGTTTGAACCTGCCACCTCCCGCATATGGGGCCTGCGTCCTACTCCTTTGAGCCACAGGGTGCTGCCTCCACCTTTATTTTTAATGCCCTACACTGCTGCTCAGTATAGAGCAGAGGTCAGTCATCTACTACCAACTGCCTGTTGCTGGTCAGCCCATGAACAGGGAATGGTTTGTATATTTTTAAGTGGTCTGTATATTTTAAGAAAAATATTTTTGACATATAAAAATTACATGGAATTCAAATTTCAGTATCTGTAATAATTTAATGGATAGAGCCATGTTCATTCATTTATGTATGACAACTTTTGAATTATAACAGAGTTCAATAGGTGTCAGAGAGACCATATATGCCCACAACACCTGACCATCTGTCCTTTTATAGAAAAAATTTGCTGATCCCCGGTGTAGAACATTATGTGGAAGCTAAACATGGGCTATATTTGTATAGAATATATGTGATTCATGATATTCTTTTTATGAAAATCTATGTGCCATGTACTAAGCACCTTCAAAAAAGTGCTAGTTTTTTTGGATGTCCACTGATGTGCCTTTATACCAGGGAACAGGAAACTTTTCTTTTTCTTTTTTTAAGTCTTTTAATTTTTATTACTCAAAAAAGCTTCATTTTCTTATTGAGCTTTCTGACTCTGTGCTTGTGCCTTCAACACTTCCATAAGGATTTTCTGCTCTTCAATAAGGAAGCACACTTGCTCCTGTTAGAAACACATTTGGTACACATGGAACCACCGCGGGCTGGCATGATTTTTTGTTTTAGACAACCTCTTAAGAACTTTAGGTCTTGAGGTAGAAATGCTATGGACTTTCCAGAGGCTTTCCTGAAGAGGGTGGAGCAAGATGGCGGCTGAGTGACAGCTTCCTTGCATCTGGGCACCATGAGTCTGGGGAGATAGGACTCCAGGCATTTCTGGCTGGTGGGATCTGATTATAATCGTCCCTTTGAGGATACAGGGAGTCAGTGAGAGACTTCTGGACCCCAAGAGGAGAACTAAAACAGTGGAAAACTGGCAAGTGGTTGTGTCTGTTTTATCGGTCTAAACCCGCCGGGCAACTGTAAGTACAATAGCAGTGAGACTGCAAACCGGAAAGGCCTTACCTGTGAACTGTTTTGGTGTCTTTGGACTTGGCACTCAGTTGAACTGCCTTGGGGAGAGCCTGAGCGGGAGTGCAGAGGCTGTTGTCTAAGGCCCCAGTCTGAGCCACTGAGCCAGACAGAGCTAACAGTGTTTGGCTGTGGGCCACAGGGAGCCATTGTGAGTGGTCTGCTCCGGCAAGCTCGGCACTCAGGGTAGCAGAGCAAGAATCCTCGGGAGCTGGTAACCTAGTGACTGAGTAGCCTAAGAACGGGGTCTGAGCCGCCTTACAGCCCTAACCCTCACGGGCAGAGTGAGACCGGTTTTGGCACACTGTGTAAGTGGATAGCCACTTCAGCAGTGATTCCAGCAACAAGCACTTTCCTGGGAAAGCTTCTGCTCAGCAAGTTTACAAGTTCAAAGTGCCTTTTAAGAGGGCTGAAGAGAGATTTAGGGTGTCTACCCGTTGGGGTTTGAGAAATCAGCAGCCTCCAGTCATATCAGAACTGTGATTAACATCTCATACCCCAGAAGATCACGTGTTGCCCAGACAATATACAACCACATATATATACTGTTTTGTTTTGTTTTTTTGTTTTTTTATTTTCGTTTGTTTTTTTTGTTTGTTTATTTTGATGTTGTTGAGGTTGTTTTTTGTTTTTTAATTTCAACCTTTTCCGTACAGATTTTTTTTCTTTCTCAATTTTTCTAGTTTAGTTATAATTTCCCATTGCTGCCTTTTTCAATAACTAGAACTTCATTTTTGCTAGTGTTTCTACCCCTATTATTTGGTTTTTCACCCAATTTTATCCCGTAAAGTTTTCTGTTTGCTTGTTTTGGTTTGATTTATAGTATTTTTGTCTTTCCTCTCTACTTGGTGGAGGTGGGGTACTGTGTCTGATCAGGTTAGCAAAGAGCTGCTGACCTCAAGGGAACCACTCAACCAGGCACCCCCAGAGGGTGGGTTTTTTTTTTAAGGTTGTGTCAAAGTACCCTACTGTACACCTTTCTGTGCCTCTCTTCTTTTTGTTAATATTCCTTTTACCCACCCCCTCTCCTTTCTCTAATTTTTTTTTTTCTTTTCGCTTATTCCTGCTTTCTTTCATCCCTTTCTTCCTCTACAACCTTCTCATCCTTCTGGTCCTGTACCAAAAGGACTCATCAAAACCTTAGTCCACAGGCATGAGAACTTAAAGAGCAAGAGGAAGTCAAAGGAAAATTAGGGCAAGGAAACAGATAAAAGAAATCACTCATGAGGAAGAATCAGCAGAAAACTCCAGGCAACATGAAGAACCAGTCCAGAACAACCCCGCCAAGGGACCATGAGGTAGCTACTGCAGAGGATTCCACCT
>CAUYPK010128269.1:0-74364 GCA_963574355.1 Loris lydekkerianus
TTGTGGTGGGCACCTATAGTCCTAGCAGCTTGGGAGGCTGAGGAAGGAGAATTGCTTAAGCCCAGGAGTTGGAGGTTACTGTGAGCTGTGATGCCATGGCACTCTACCCAGGATGACAGCTTGAGGCTCTGTCTCAAAAAAAAAAAAAAAAAAAAAAAAAAAAAAATATATATATATATATATATATATATATTTCAAACTTATAACATAGTAATATGTGTGTTTATTAACTCATAAGCTCTGGTGACAGATCTATTAACTACTATAATTTCAAAGTACTGACAAGTATAAATACTATTTTGACATTTTTGCTGCAACAGTTATGATTTGAAAATATCTGTGGCTTCTTTTGGTGGCAAAGTCATAGGTACTACTTATGCAGCTATGGTTTGTCCCATAGGCCCAGAGCTTAATTGTAGTTAAAAGTTAGTGAAAGTAAAAATGTGATTTTCTGGTTTGGTGCCTGTGGCTCAAGTGGCTAAGGCGTCAGTCACATACACCTGAGCTGGCAGGTTCGAATCCAGCCCAGGCCTGCCAAACAATAATGACAGCTTCAACCAAAAAAATAGCCAGGCATTGTGGTGGGCACCTGTAGTCCCAGCTGCTTGGGAGGCAGAGGCAGGAGAATTGCTTGAGCCTAGGAGTTTGAGGTTGCTATGAGCTATGATGCCACTGCACTCTACCCAGGGCAACAGCTTGAGGCTCTGTCTCAAAAAAAAAAAAAAAAGCGATTTTCTTTCTTATTTATTTATTTATTTATTTATTTATTTTGAGACTGAGTCTCACTTAGTCAACCTCAGTAGAGTACTGTGGTGTGATAGCTCACAGCAACCTCAAAGTCTTGGGCTCTAGTGATCCTCCTTTTTTTTTTTTTTTTTTTGAGACAGTCTCACTTTATTGCCCTCAGTAGAGTATTATGGCATCACAGCTCACAGCAACCTCCAACTCCTGGGCTTAGGCAATTCTCCTGCCTCAGCCTCCCGAGTAGCCCAGACTACAGGTGCCTGCCACAACGCCCCACTATTTTTTGTTGTAGTTTGGCTGAGGCCAGGTTTGATCCGCCACCCTAGGTATATGGGGCTGGCGCCCTAACCACTGAGCCACAGATGCCGCCCTCTAGTGATCCTTGACTCAGCTTCCCATGTAACTGAGACTGTAAGCACCTGCCACAATGTCCGGCTACTTTTAGAGATGGGATCTTGCTCTTGCTCAGGCTGGTCTCAAACTCCTCAAGCAACCCACCTGCCTCAGCCTTCCAGAGTGCTAGGATTACAGGCGTGAACCACCATACCTAGCCTCTTTATTTTTTTTAAGCATTGATATTAAGTGGTAGAAAAATGTGATTTTTTTTTTTTTTTTTAAGTTCACGGATTCCCTGAACTCAAGTACAGAAGAAAAATCCTATAGTCAGTGATTTGGTCTTGGTTAGAAGTTCCTTACTATGCCCCCCGATCTATCTGGGCTGGGGCATGGCCCACTTGTCCTGGGCTTCTCGGTTATTCCTCACTGAGCAACAGGGATGATAATTTGTGTCTTGCCTGAACAGGGTATTTCTGTGAGATGCATGAGATGATTCAGATGGAATGTCTTTGTAAACTGTGAAGTCCTGTGCTGCTGTGCAAGCCCTTGCTATTATTAGCAGTAGCGTGAGCTCATGTTTGGCCCTCCGGCCCAGCCTGGACTGTGAGGCTCTTCCTGAACAATTCCCCCAGGGTTCCTGGGAACCAGGCCATCGAGGGGAACAGGATGCTTCCTGCGGCTGACCTCATGGATTGTCAGGGGGTGGACAGAGATGCACTTTGTGGGCAGAGAGTAGGGGTGTAAGCTGGAGGTTCCTTAGTGAGCAGACCCTGCCCACTCTCCAGGGGTGGTGTGGGGGTCTGCGACCAGTTTTGAATTTGTGTGTGCTTTCCTCAACCCTCTGCAGCTGGCTTGGAGCTGGGTCAGGAGGGCTTACTGCCCCAGACTGTGCACAGAGACTGGGCAAGACAGAAGCCATTTTAGTTCTTAAATTCACATGTCTACCTGTAGACAGTGACAGGGGCCTGCTTTATACCTAGTGCTGTCTGTCCTGGATAATGCTGGGGACAAGGCAGGAATCAAACCAGACTCTGCCCTTCCCCCCACCTCTTGGGGAAGGTAGACTCAAAAACAGGCAAATGTAACCTAAAATTGTTAGCACAGGGGACCAGAGAGTTCAGTGTGTGGTTTGAATCAGCCTGGGAGAGGAGGGAATGTTCTGGAAGGACGAGAATGTCAGGAAGTAGCCTAGCAAGGCCATCCTAGCAGAGGGGATAGCCTGAGTACACCTGGAAGAACATAGTTACGAAGCACCAGCCCAGCGTCCCAGGGCATATTTAGAATTCGCCTCTGGTCATCTCTTGCTTGAGCAGTTCTGGAGAACTTCTGCGCACTTGACAGTTTCCTCATCTGTCAAATAGGCAGATTTTCACCTACCCATGGGGTTGAAAAGAGGATTAAACTGTCAAGTGATATTGCATCTGAGGCCTGGGCTGGGGCCTGGTGATCAGTGAGCCTCCCAGGAGGGTGCAGCCACTTGCTAACAATAGCACAGCTGGACTGGATGGGCAGAGGGTAAGACAGGAGCAGGGTGGAGACCAAGCGCCTGGTCGGGTCCAGGGTGAGGCCTTGGAGCTGATGTACAAGCCACTGGGAACTAGCAGAGGAGAGAGAAAGCTGTGTACCTTTTTCAAAATTTTCTCTAATAAATAGGTATCTTCTGTGTAATTAGAGCAAAACAAACTTCCTCAGCCAGGTGCAGTGTAATCCTGGCACTCTGTGAGGCCAAGGTAGGAGGATTGCTTGAACTCAGGAGTTCAAGACCAGCCTAGTAAGAGCCGTCTACTAAAAATAGAAAAACTAGCCGGGCATTGTGGCAGGCACCTTCAGGGCCAGCTACTACAGAGGCTGAGACAGGAGGATCTCTTGAGCCCAGGAGTTTGAGGTTGTTGTGAGCTAGGTTGATGCCTAGGTACTCTAGCCTGGCAACAGAGTGAGCTTCTGTCTCAAAAAAACAATAATCAGGATGGCACCTGTGGCTCAAAGGAGTAGGGCACCGGCCCCATATGCCAGAGGTGGTGGGTTCAAACCCAGTCCCAGCCCCAGCCAAAAACTGCAAAAACAATGAGCTGTGACGACAAAAAAACAACAACAACAACAATAACAATAAAAGAAACAAACATCCTCTAGAAAGGGAAGTGCTGACTTCTCTCAAAGCAGGGTGGGTGCCTGTTCCTACCCCGCTGCCCCCAGTTCCCCATCTGCAGTCTGAAGCAGTCAAGGTGAGCTGCAGAGGAAGAGAGGTGAACTTGAAAGAGGTGGCCAGATCATGGAAGGTTTGACAGTTAGGAGCCCCCTAGGCTCTGAGGGGAGCACTGCCAGGCAGTGTGACCTTTTGTTGTCTGTAGTGAGGATGAGGCCCAGGGCTTCCCCACTGATGTTGGTAGGGGGATTTCTATAACCTTCTTCTGTAACCAGGAGGCCTCTCCCTCCCAACTTCCACATGGTTGGGTGGGTCTACGTGGAAAAGGCTGCGCGGGGCCACTGAGCTGTCTATGAAGGAGCTGGGAGGCCCATGTTCCCCATCTGTCCCCCCTCTCTCCCGCCAGGCCCTTCTTTTGGATCTGTCACTGGAAAGCCCAGCCCATGTGACTGAGGGGCCCCAGAAGATTCTTAGCCTCAGAGAGAACTGTGAACCTCTGGAGTAGAATCCAGTGGTGTCCTGCCCTCTGGGTCCCCTCCTCAGGCCCCAGTAGCCCCTCTCCTTCCCCCACCACAGGTCCTGAAAGCTCAGAGTTCCTGCCCAAGTCCTGATATCACCAGCTTCTGCTGCCAGCCAGCCTAGCTTGTGCAGCCACAAGCCTGCCTTTGTCAGCTCCTGGTCTCACAGGAGCCGTGCCAGGAGGGGCTGACCAGCATTCTGCCTGCAGCTGGGACAAACCCCTGGGAGGCCTGGGCCCCCTGGGCCGCCCTGGAAAGATGGAGCTGGCATGAATGCAGCAACCTGCACTGTCACCAATTGACTGCAGTGACGGGCAGGCCTTGGGGAGACAGCTGCTTGTGTGAGAACTATCATTCATTCATTCACTTAGTCAATAGATATTTACTGAGATCCTGCTCTGTATCAGGCCCTGGGCTGGGGACTTGTGCTGAGGCCTGGCTCTTGCCCTTTTAGGGAAAAACAAAAACTAGAAGAAAATACCCCACATCAGAATCACCAGGGGGCCCCATCCCAAGTTTCTGATATAGAAAGTCTGGATTGGGACTGTGAATTTCAAACAAATTCCCCAGTGACACTAAAGCTGCTGGTCCAGGAAGTACACTTGGAGAGCCTTTGAAATTCAGGACCAAGTAGAAGAATTATGCATGCTTTATGTTTTCTGTATTTTTGAAACTGTCTCTATGATCATATTTTACTTTTATAAATAGAAAAAAGTAATTATTGAAAAGTTAAAAAAAAAAATGATTCTCCAAAATGATTCTGGTGTTCTGGGGATGATCCTATGTAGAGCAACATCACCTCCCATGATCTAAATGTCATGCATCTGTTAATGGAGCCCAGCCTTGTGAGCTTTTGTGTCCCTTCCTTGACTCAGTGGACTCCTGAGCTTGGGGTTCACTCAGACCCTCACACACTCATCATCACCAGGTCCTGTCAGTATTAACTGCAAAGAGAGTAAGTGACGTAGCTAGGGTTTGAACACAGGCTTATCCAGAAGCTGGCGTAGCTTGCATTTAGCTGACCGGCTTGTAGGCTTGTACTTCCCGAGTGCTGTTTCCTTCATGCTTCCTTAATCCACCAGCTGACATGGCTGGGGAGACTCCTCACTTCCTCATTTCTTTAACTGGTGTGATCATTGACTGTCCCACTTCCTCCTTTTTCTGTCCACTTGGCGTGGTGGAGGATGATGAGTCTGTGTATATTAGGACGGAGGTAGGGGCGGGGGTCCCAGTGAGGTACCTTTTCCTCTGCAGCTGCCAGGCAGGACCAGTGCTTTTGGGGGCACTGTTGAACACACTCCAGGAGACAGGCTGTGGCAGCTAGTGGGGATTAAACCTTTTGGCTGATAGTGTAAATGGGATAGTGTCTGTTTGGGTTGGGAGAAGCAGATTTGTCATCTCTGTCTTAGTGTCCTGAGTTTAGAACCAGCTGAGAAATAGTCCCAGGAGCCAGATGGAGGTGAAAACCTTGGTCAGCTTGCACGGTGCCAAGAACTGGCCTGGAGGGTGCCCCTCCCACCCTGCCCTGAATTAAATTTACTCAGTCTCAGAGGGCACTGGACAATGGCAGGCCTTTCCCTCTTCCACACAGGGAGCTACCCCACCAAGCTGACTATCTGGGACAGCTGCACTCACCCTTGCCCTGTTGGCAGCCAGATGTGAAGAGAGAACCTCTCATGTGTGTGCCTTTCCCAGACTCAATTTAGCTCTGTCCCCTCCCAGCCCCCGGGGAGATGGGTAAGGGGTGCTGGAGATACCCCTGAGGGGCAGAGTGCATGCTCTTTCCTCGTGATGAACTATGAGGAGGGAGGATACGAGAGCCCCCCACCCATTCCCTTCATTCCTATTTCCTTTGGGGAAGGGAAGACCCCAAGGGCTGAGGTCCAGCTCTCTAGGTCTGGCCCCCTCTCCAGCGCCCGTGCAGTGGTCTTCTACTCCTTGGACCCACCCCCCTGCTTCCACCAGGGCTCTCCTTGGGTTTGTTCTCTCGCTCCTCGGGGACAGTCATTCATCTCTGGTGACTCAGTTCCTCTTTGGAGTGTGCCATCTTATTTAAACCACTCAGTCACATTTCATAGACAAAGAGACAGCACAGGAACATAAGCTTATTGAGAGCATGGAATGGTTTGCTAACAACTATAAAAACATTTGGAGCTACAGTGGAAATTGTCACAGATAAGTCACAAGAAGGATCCCAGTTTGTGAAAGGATTTGGTAGAATTGGAGGAATTTTGCCGTGCTGAGTAAATTTCCAGGGAATGGAATGCCAAGGAAGAGATGACAAATTTTTTCACATTGATGACTACTAGGTAAACATGGGTCTGGCAAAACGTGCCTCACCCTCCAGCATCCAACCCAACTTAATCCATAAACACTGGATGTTGAAAAAAAACCCCAAACCAACACCAGAACCAATCTTACACATTGGTTTGTCATAGTGTCAGCACAGCAGCCTGTGACTAAGTTCCTAGATGCCACTTTGGACTAATTTTTAAAAAGAATCCTAGTTTTTACTTTCACCTGATGGTGTAATTGGTTACTCTTGTATTTTATGGGAAAAAAAGATTTTTTTTAACTTTTATATGTAGAAGCAAAAATACTTTAACTGCTGTAAACCTCCAGAAGATAATAGAAGTGAGATCATAAAAAACAAAAGCCAAAAAACCACTCTGTCACACTAAGAGTAGATATTATTATTCCCATTTGTGATTGCGTTTTCATATTTGTTATAAGATGTAATAATTCTACATTTCTTCTGCATAGTTCCACTCTCCCCTGCCCCCTTCTTAGTGTCTAACGATTGTCACACATTGGTGTGTCCTTCCTGTTGTCTTTTTTACCTAACTGGACATGCACGCACTCATTTAATTAATATTTGTTGGGACCCTGCTGCATGCTAGGCCGTGGGGGATATGGCAAGTGGGGCAGCATGGTCTGGCAGGAGACAACCTATTAAATAAAGAATTGGGCTGGGTGTGGGTCCAGCCTGTAAGCCTGTAATCCCAGCACTTTGGGAGGCCAAGGCCAAGGGTGGAGGGAGATGGGGGGTGGGGGGGAGGATCGTTTAAGCCCGGGAGTTCAAGACCATCCTGGGGTAGCATAGTGAGAACCTATCTCTAAAAAAGAAAAAGAAACAACTCCCCAACCCAAAGCCAAAACACAAACCCTGTCAAAATTGCAGACATACTGATGATTACAAAAGAAGTGAGGGACAGCTAGGAGCTGGTAACAGAGGTGGCAGGTGCTGACCTAAGGGGTGTTAGTCACCCCTAACACTCTCCACCTAAAATTCAAACCCAGGGCTCCGCGCCTGTAGCACTGTGGTTACGGTGCTGGCCATATGCACCGAGGCTGGTGGGTGTGAACCTGGCCCGGGCCAGCTAAACAGTGACAACTGCAACAAAAAAATCGCCAGGTGTTGTCACAGGTGCCTGGCCTCTTGGGAGGCTGAGGCAAGAGAATTGCTTAAGCCCAAGAGTTCAAGGTTGCTGTGACCTGTGACACCACGGCACTCTACCAAGAGTGACATAGTGAGACTCTGTCTCAAAAACCCCCCCAAAACTTAAACCCAGACCCTTTCCTCAGCTCTTCAAGGGCCTGTCTGGCTGTCCCCTGATTGTTCCTCAGTCTCAAATTGCCCTGGTAGTTGACTTGGCTTTCTTGCTCTATCTTGACACACCAAACTCTTTCCTGCCTCTGAGCCTTCACACACTGTGCCCTCTGCCTGGAATAATCTCTGCCAACATCACTGTCTGCATGACTGTTTCTTCTTGTCTTAGCTCAAATATCTCTTATTTAGAGATGACCTCCCTGACCATGCCCCTATCACAGTTCCTTTCCTATCAACACTTTCATATTACCCATGATTTTTTTTTTTTTTTTTAGTTTACTCATAATTTTTAAATTTTGTTTTGTTTTTGCCTTTATAGCCCTTAAAAGTATAACTATTTTTTAATTTAATTTTTTCTTTTCTTTTTTTAATTTTAGGTTAATGTGAGGGTACAAACAACCAGGTCACAATATTTGAATTTGTTAGGCCGAGTCCATCTTGTAGTTGTATGCCACACCCAGAAGGTGTGCCATATACCCTTACATTGTGCCCATTAAGTGGGAGCACACCAATCCCCCCTCCTTCCTTCTCTGCCTCCCGCATTCCCCCTACCCCAACTTAAATTGAATTGACTTTTACTCCTATGTGGAAGTTTATTAGATCGTCTACTGGCTTCATATTAGTACTGAGTACAGTGAATATTGGTTTTCCATTCTTGTGATGCTTTATTGAGAAGAATGTGCTTTAACTCCATCTAGGTTAATACAAAAGATGTAGTCTCTATCTTTTTTATGACGGAATAGAAGTCCATGGTATACATATACCACAGTTATAATTTTCTTTTTATTTGTTCACTTACTGTGTATCTTCCCAATGAGGTTTGGAGACTTCACGCAGAAGATACAGAGGAGCCTGGTCCTCATTGTCTCTCCTTGCTATTGTCCTTGGGTATTAGTTTCTTATTGCTGCTGTAACAAATCAGCACAATTTTAAGACTTAAAACAACTTCTAAATTATTTTTTTATTTTTTTATTTTTTTGTAGAGACAGAGTCTCACTTTATTGCCCTCGGTAGAGTGCTGTGCCATCACAGCTCACAGCAACCTCCAGCTCCTGGGCTTAGATGATTCTCTTGCCTCAGCCGCCCCAGTAGCTGGGACCACAGGCACCCGCCATAATGCCCAGCTATTTTTTGTTGCAGTTTGGCCGGGGCCAGGTCTGAACCCATCACCCTCGGTATATGGGGTTGGCGCCCCACTCACTGAGCCACAGGTGCTGCCCTAAATTTTTTTTTTTTTAGACAGAGTCTCACTTTGTTGCCCAGGCTCAACTGCTGTCACCTCAGCTAGCTCAGAGCAACCTCTAAGAACTGGGTTCAAGCAATCCTCTCCCTCAGCCTCCCGGGGCTACAGGCACCCACCACTATGCCTGGCTAATATTTCTGTTTTTAGTAGAGACAGGATCTTGTTCTTGCTGAGACTGGTCTTGAACTCCTGAGCTCAAGGGATCTTCCTGCCTTAGCCTCCCACAGTGCTAGGAACAAGCCATGGCACCTGGCTACCTTCCAATTTCTGAGGTCAGAAGTCTGAAAATCAAGGTGTTGGCAGGGCTGTCTTCCTTGTGAAGGCTTTAGAAGAGAATGATTTGTCTTTCCCTTTCCAGCTTCTAGGGGCTGGCTGCACTCCTTGGTGTATGCCCTTTCCTCCATCCCCGGAGCACCTCACTCCAACCTCTGCTTCCCTCCCTCTTATAAGGGCCATTGCGGTTACACTGGGCCCACTTAGATGATTCTGGATAATAACCATGTCTCAAGATCCATAACGTCATCACATTTGCCAAGTCTCTTTTGCCATGTAGGGAAACATATTTATGGATTCTGGGGGGTTGGAGGTAGACATCTTTGGGGGTCTATTATTCGGGCTACCACATTCAGGTCCCCAAGGTGCTTTGTTTAGCATTGGAGTAGCTGGACTCAGGCACCCTAGTCACTGACCACTCCTTCCCTCTGCAGGACGAAATTGAGGAGCTACGGGCTGAGATGCTGGAGATGCGAGATGTCTACATGGAAGAGGATGTGTACCAGCTGCAGGAGCTGCGGCAGCAGCTGGACCAGGCCAGCAAGACCTGCCGCATCCTGCAGTACCGGCTGCGCAAGGCAGAGCGCCGTAGCCTCCGTGCCGCCCAGACCGGCCAGGTGGATGGTGAACTCATCCGCGGTCTGGAGCAGGATGTCAAGGTCAGCCCAGGGGCCTTCGCCAACCCTCACAGGTGCCCTGGTTAGAAGGTGGGATCATGAAACAGAATGAGGCCCAGGGGAGCCCCGTATCTCACTTCCCATGTGTCTGTAGGCAAATCACACCACCTAGCTGGGCCTCAGTTTCCTTATTTGCTAAGTAGGGATCCCTGGTGAGCTGACAGGCCTTCTACCAGGGACACCCCAAAGTGACGTCATAATGCGAATCCTGCTAATAGCAGCTATCGAGTATCTACCCTGTGCTATGTGTAGGCCCAGCTAAGGGTCCTTGGATGTTTATTTATTGTGCTAATGGAGAGTGGTGGGGGCCTGGAGGTGGACAAGGCTAGTTCAAATCTGAACTCTAATATGCCCAAATTTTGTACTTTTGGGGCAACTAATCTATGTTTCAGTTATCTCATGCATAGAATGAGTTCAAGAGCAGCCCTGCTTCACAGGGTCCTATGAGGATTAAGTGAGATAATATAGGTAAAATGCTACCATAAGCACTCAAAAATGTTCCAGGGAGAAGCCCACCCTGTGTGTCTGTGGCAGCCCTGGTCTGGGGGCTGGGAGCTCCATGGGGCATCCTCCCTCAGAAATCAGCTCCGTGAGGCTAGGTAAGGTAGCTCTCGCCTGTAGTCCTAGCACTCTGGGAGGCTGGATTGCTTGAGGTCAGGAGTTCAAGACTAGCCTGAGCAAGAGCAAGATCCCATCTCTACTAAAAATAGAAAAACTAGCCAAAACTAGCTTAGTGGCTTGTGCCTGTGGTCCCAGCTACTTGTGGTCCCAGCTACTTGGAAGGCTGAGACAAGAGGATTGCTCAAGTCTAAGAGTTGGAGGTTGCTGTGAGCTATAATGCCAAGGACACTCAGGGTGACAGAGACTTTGTCTCAAAAAAAGAAAAAGGAAACAAAGAGATCAGCCCAGTGGATCAGGGGATGAAGGAGCCGGGGATGAGGCCCTAACACCAGAGGGAGGAGTGGGCATGAGAGAGAAGGCAGAGGGAGAAGTTTCGCCCAAGCCCTGCAGCCTTTCCAGTGGAATAAAAAAGAAAACAAATGTGCATTAGGGGACCAGCTGGAGCTATGATCGCGAGGCCCCAGCGCCACGGGAGTAACAGCGGCTCCCACAGTGAGCGTCAAGTCCCTTAGTCTTGACTGCACAGTGTGAGTGTAGGTGTGTCGTACACTTGAGGAAACCGATCTCAGAAAGGGGATGCCTCCAAGTTCAAGGCGCACCTCCTAGAGAGGGCAGCTCCCGGGATTATTCAAATTCCTATAGCTGGGTGGGGAGGGGTGGGAGGCTTAGGGTTAGCTGTGGTGGGGAGAGTCAGGGGTTGGGGAAGTAGGGAAGAGCCAGAGGTGGCCAGACGAATCTGCATTTGGGCCGAGGTAGTTGAGGATTTCTGGAGGGACACTAAGAAGTTTGATTCTCTCCAGAGACAAGGACTGGCTGAGGCGGGAGCGAGCGCGGCGCTGAAACTGGCCTTGAGGGGGAGGGGCGCGAGCGCGCGTTGGAGGTGGGGGTGGCGTCTCTCCCAGTCTGGGCGGAGGGGCGGGCCCCTTGTGTTGGATTTGAACTAGCCAATCAGCAGCCACCTTGCCCCATTCCCTCCTTTCCGCACCCCTGCAACTGGAACGCTGAGCTCATCCTCAGGCCGGGGCCCAAGCAGCGTGCCTCTGGCCTCCACCCTTTTCTCAAGTGCTGAGGATGTTTTGGGGACATTTTTGGAGGTCCTAAGAATGCTGGCTTCCCTGGCATCGCCTGGGAGGGCTTGGTGGACCCAGGTGGGGAGGAGGTGGGAGCTGCCTAGGAGGGGATCATCATCTCTGGGGCTCTCCTCACCTGCTCCAACAGCTGTTTGGCCCATTCTCCGACTGGCCCAACCACTTGGTGCCTCATTTTCCTCTTCCGTTAATTGTGGGCTTAGACTAGCTGAATCTTAAGAGCTCTAGTGGTTTTATTGGACGGCTGGCTTATTGTTGAAGGGGCCATAAATGAAATCTCAGACATGGGTTCTCCCCCTCCAGATTTTCCCACTCTCTGCTGGTCCTCACAGTTGACAGAACCTACAGAACCTCAGAACCTTAGTGGAGACTTTGCTCAGGGGTAAGGGGCAGACATGTCTGGCTCAGCACTGGCAGCACAGTGGTTACAGCTCTAGCCACATACACTGATGCTGGCAGGTTCAAACCCAGCCCCGGCTAACTAAACAACAATGACAACTGCAATAAAAAATAGCTGGGCATTGTGGTGGGCACCTGTAGTCCCAGCTACTTGGGAGCTGAGGCAAGAGAATCTCTTAAGCCCAAGAGTTTGAGGTTGCTGTGAGCTGTGATGTCCACAGCACTCTACTAAGAACGACATAGTGAGGCTGTCTCAAAAAAGGGGGTGGGGAAGAGATGTGAAGGTTAAGCACCTTGACATCTCTGAGCCTGTTTCCCTAGTGTGGAAAATGGAAGTAAAGCTAGTCCTTACCTCTAGGGACTTTTGTGGCGATAAAATGAACTAATTCAAGTGAAGAGAGTATTAAACACTAGGTCTGGCAGCGGGTGCTTGCCCAGCAAATATGCACAGTTTGGTTATGGTTTCGTTATTGCTCAAGAAGAACTTCGGAGGTGTAGGATAGGTGGCTGGGGGGAGGGGGAGGGACTAGTAGGCCAGAATCTCAGCCTCCCAGGGTGGATAAGAATCACCTGGAGGACTTATTCACAATGCAGATTCCCAGACCCCCTCAGGAACTGGAACTTGATGGGAGGGTGTCAACTCCAGGGAGTGTGAGACCTAAATTCTCTCTCTCTTTTTTTTGAGACAGAGTCTCAAGCTATCACCCTGGGTAGAATGCTGTGGTGTCATAGCTCACAGTGACCTCCATGTTGGGTTCAAGTGATCCTCTTGCCTCAGTTTTCCTGTTTAGTAGAGATAAGGTCTCACTTTTGCTTAGGCTAGTCTCGAACTTGTGAGCTCAAGCAATCAACTCACGTCAGCCTCCCAGAGTGCTAGGATTACAAGCATGAGCCACCACTCCTGGCCTCTGGGACCTAAATCCTCATCTAAAGTGAGTCTTGTAGGAGGCCTAGGACATATAAGTGACATGTTTCCTTCCTTAGATACAGATGTTGCTGGCTTTGGGATTAATTCCTAGATGACCTGTACAAGTCCTCTCCCTTCTTTGAGCCTCAGTTTCCTCATCTGTAAAATGGGGGTGATAGTCCCACCCTCCTGGGGTTCTTGGGGGGGATTCAATCACACAGAGCCCAGAATGCAGCCTGGCCAGTGGGTGCTGTTTGGTGACAGTTCCCATCCCCCACACTGAGGATCAGAGTGACAGGGACACCCTGCAGCCAGAGGCTCAGGATCCCAATGCATGGGAAGCAGGGCCTGGAGGCTGTTGGTTACACTGGGCAGGAGCCAGACCCCAGTGCTGTAAGCAGTGACCTCATGGCTGAGTGCATTTGTTTTGTGCTTTGGGGATTTGCCCTGGTTTCCGGAAGCCACAGCTGCCTCTCCTCTCTTAGCATCTCAGCCCCCCTACCTTGAGAGTAGCTGAGAGGATCAAATGGGACAGGCAGATGGGGCCCTTCAAGAGCCTGACACAGTGAGCCCACTGTTGGGGCTCATTATTAATACTTGTGTTGTTGATGTTAATGTAATGAGTCTTCAGGCTTTGAGCTAATACAGCACGGTCAGGTTAAGAGCTAGACTTCAGAGTTGACCCACCTGAGTTCAAATTTTGGTTCTGTAGCCTCCTGGCTGTGTGACCTTGGGAAGTGACCTTTCCTTTCTAGCCTCATAATGGGGATAATAATCAAAGTGTTTTCCTCAGCAGAGAACGTGTGGTAAGCACTTGGGGAAGTGCCAGCTGCCTCTGTAGGTCCCCTGTGAGGTCTGAGGGGCCCCGCCCACTAAGTGGCTGTGAGGGCTGGGGGAGGGAAAAGGACAAGCCCCAGGCCACAAAGCTCCTGTTCCCTAGGCCAGCATATTGCTCCCATTGGCCTCCATCAGGGTGCAGGGCACTCTGGGGATCTAAGATTAAGGGCTTTTTTGTCCATATTGAAATTCTGCAAGCTGCCTGGGGTTGGGCTCTCTTGAAATAGTAGCCCTCGCATGGGGACTAAGTGGGGAAGGGATTCTGTAGAGAATGAGGCACAAAAAACTGGGGCCTACAGCAGTGCCTGTGGCTCAAAGTAATAGGGCACCTGCCCCATGTGCCAGAGATGGCAGGTTCAAACCCAGCCCGGGCCAAACAAACAAACAAACAAACACCGTGTGGCCTAACAGAGGGGATAGGAAAGGATGAAATGAACCAAAAGGATCATTCATGAACCCAAAAGTGTCTAGGAACCCATGTGGATTCTGACTTCTGGGTGGGAATGAGTCCTCACCTCCACAGGTGGAGGCCATGGTGGGGATGGGGCATTTGCCCAGGTGTAAAGGAGCCCTTGCCTTTAACAGCCAGGGCCACAGCTCTCCCTGGATAGTGGGTGAGGTCTCCCCAATTATATTCAGTCATTCACTCCTTCATCTCCTTCCCTTTTCACTTGTTGGACCCTTGGATTTGTTTGTTCATCCAACGAGCACTTTTAGCGTGTGTGACAGGCCCTGTCTTCTATTGGGCCACATAGATGTACATGAGCCCAGGCATGGTCTCTGGCCTTGATCTCTGGACCCCACATCCCCTGGCCCAGTGCCAGGCAGGATGAATGAATGAATGAATATAGTGTGGATTAGGGCAGGGGTGTACTCAGTGACCTAATAGTACCGAAGTAGGAACCATAAGTCAAAAGCTAAAAGCTGAACAGTTCTAGCAAAAGCCCTGCGATTGGTCCAATGTGGGTAAAGTAGGTACACAGAGGCGAAGCAGTCATCTTAACAATGCAGTAAAAACTGTTGAACATTTTGAGCACCTGCTGTGTTTCAGCCATCAGCCCAAGCATTATATCATTTATACCTCAGAGCAGTCCTTGGTGAGTAGATTATATGAACCCCCTTTATTGCTGATCATATTGAGACTTCATATGGTTAAAAAACTCATCCCAGATCACGTAGTCAGCAAGTGCTGGAACCAGGCTTGGTTCTAGTTTTCTTATCTGCAAAGTTCTGGTTTGGGTATTGAGGGACTACTCACCCCACTTTCGGGATGAAAGGAGTCTGATAGCCTAGAGAGCTTCGAGCACAGCCTCATGGGCCAATCCTTAGAGGCTGTCCTTGGGGGTCTTCAGAGGCTACAGTGGAGGGGGAAGCAGTGCCAGTTTCCTTCTGGTTGTTGTTTTTCCTATTCTCCCTTATACACTGCCAAGGGGTCCGTGCCGAGCTGGGCTTGGGCCCAGGTGGAGGACAAGAGCCAGGGAGGGCCCTCTTTCCTTCCGGCAGGGAGGAGGCACCATGGTCATTTCCGAGACCAGTAGGCACAGGGTGCTGGGCTGTCTGCCCTGCACAGAGTTCTTGCTGGCAAAGCCCTCACACCCCTGGAGGAGCCTCAGCCCCTCAGCCAAACCCCCAGGGCTCCTAGCCCAGCTCAGTCCACACTGGCTTTGCGTGACCCTGAGCAAGTCAATTCTGCTCTGAGCTCCAGTTTCCTTGTCAGTAAAATGGGGCACAGGATTAGGGTGAAGGTGAACGTGGCTGGTGAAGGTGAACACCTACACCTACAGAAGCGCCCAGCCCACAAGGGGATGGATTCTGCTTGCAATTTCCCAGCTCTGAAGCCATCCTTCCTCATTCCTACAGGCCACCTTTCCTGGCCCCTCACACGCAGCCAGCAGGGGACAGGATGGAATGTGTCCTTCAGGAAATGGGGTGCTGCTGCTTCTGAGTCCCAGAACCAGGATTGCAGCTCTGTTAGCTTCTTTCGTGGGGATGGCTTGGATACCTGCCCAGCTTTTGTCATTCTGGGCATGTTCTACATCTCAAACAATTGGAAATAGATCTCAGCGTCATGTTGTGACCTCTAGCCAGTCATGTGCAGGCCCTGGGCCAAGCCTTTTTGTGCAATAGCTGGTTCATTCCTCCTGTTGGGCCTGTGAGATTGGTCCTATTATTTCTATACCCATTTTATAGTTGATGAGACTGAGACAGAGTAGGGAAATAACCTGCCCAGGATCTCATGTTGGTCACTGGCAGAGATGAGATTCGGTGGCACCAGGGCTGCCCATCTCTGGGTTTCCATCCCAGATTACTCCCTACTCTTTAAGATGTTTCTGAGGCTGGGTGCGGTGGTTCATGCCTGTAATCCTACAGGCATCTAGGATTGGGAGGCCAAGGCGGGTGGATTGCTTGAGCTCATGAGTTCGAAGCCAGCCTGAGCAAAAGCAAGACCCCATCTCTACTAAAAATGAAAAACTGAGGCAAGAGGATTGCTTGAGCCCAAGAATTGGAGGTTGCTGTGAGCTATGACACCATAGCACTTTACCCAGGGTGACAGCTTGAGACTCTGTCTCAAAAAAAAAAAAAAAAAAGTGTTTCTGATCCTGCCGCAGGCTCTTATGAGGACTAGGCAAGAGGGTGGCTGGGAAAGAAGCTTTGGGAAGCATTAGAAGCCCCAGGTAAGGCTGGGCACGGGGGCTCACACCTGTAATCCTAGCATTCTGAGAGGCTGAGGCAAGAGGATTCCTTGAGCTCAGGAGTTCAAGATTAAGACTAAGACTTAATCTCTACTAAAAATACAAAAATTAGCCTGGGCATTGTGGTAGGCAGCTGTAGTCCCAGCCACTTGGGAGGCTGAGGCAGGAGGATCTCTTGAACCCAGGAGTTTGAGGTTGCTGTGAGCTATGCCAAGACCATGGCATTCTTTAGACCTGGGTGACAGAATGAGACTCTGTCTCAAAAAAAAAAAAAAGCCCCAGGTAAATCAAAAAACTTTCCTGAGAATAGGCAGGGCCCTCACCACTTTCTTGGGCTATGCTATGATATAGACATTGGGAGTGTGTGGTGCCTGGGTTTTCGTTTGGTTCTGTTCCTTCCTGGCTGAGTGATCCTTGGTGAGTTTCTTGGCTTCTTGGTGCTTCAGTTCGCACATCTGCTTAGTGGGGGAGAAAAACTAAGAATCTGCCTACCTCTAGGGTGTTCCATGGCTAAGGTCATTGGGCTGCACGGTGAGGGCTGCTGTGCTCAGCCTGCTCACATCCTTCTTACCTCCCACACCTGCCCAGGTCTCCAAGGACATCTCTATGCGACTGCACAAGGAGCTCGAAGTGGTGGAGAAGAAACGAGTACGGCTAGAAGAGGAGAACGAGGAGCTTCGGCAGCGGCTCATCGAGGCTGAGCTGGCTAAGCAGGTGCTGCAGACAGAGCTGGAGCGGCCGAGAGAGGTGAGGGCCTTGTCCACCCTGGCAGGGCTGGCCTGAGCAGGCAGGCACATGCCAGCCCCACCTAGCCAGTGTCTCTCCGAACCTCTGCCTGCTTGCGGGAAATGGGCAGGTTATGCCTCCTTGCAGGGTTGTTACTGATCCCTTCCTCTGGCATGCGTTTCCTGACACCTACTCTGTACGTTGTGTGCTGGATACCAGGGATGCAGTGGGGAATGGAATACACCCAGCTCCTGTCCTCAGGGAGCTCGCAGGCCTTCAGAGAACCACAGCTGCTGGGCAATTAACTGAGAAAACATGCAGCAGTGTCCAGCATGGGACCCTGCCTTCTGCACCTCAGTTTCCTTATTTATAAAATGGGGCAATATTGCTGAGTCATTTTGAGAACTAACTGGGAAAACTTGTGTGGAGATGCTGCAGGGTCTGCCAAGTGTTGCCATTGGGTATGAAGTCAGTACTGTCCTGAGCTGGGTGTCAGGCCTGTGTCCCTGGGGGACTATATGCTTCCTGACTATGACCCCCCAGGCGCCATCCTCTTTGTCTTTGTTCATGTCAGTTCCTCTTCCTGGCATACTTTCCTCCCCTTTTGCTGTGTGTTGGGTATACAGCGAGTTAGACTCCATATTCAATAGCAGTCATACCCATTTTATGGATAAACAAACAGCCCCTGAGAGGGAAAGAGAGAAGGAGGGATGTCCTCAAGGTCTTGCAGGGCGCAGTGGATTGGGGAGGCTGAGGTGGGTGGGTTGCTTGAGCTCAGGAGTTCCAGACCAGCCTGAGCAAGAGCGAGACCCCATTTCTACTAAAAATAGAAAAAATTAGCCAGACATAGCAGGAGGCTGAGGCAAAAGGTTTGCTCAAGTCCAGGAGTTTGAGGTTGCTATGAGCTATGATGCCATGGCACTCTACCCAGGATGACAGAGTGAGACTTGGTCTTAAAAATAAAATATATATGGCTCGGCACCCATAGCACAGTAGTTATGGCGCCAGCCACATACACTGAGAGTAGCGGGTTCGAACCCAGCCTGGGCCAGCTAAACAATTGCAACAACAACAACAACAACAAAAATAGCCGGGCATTGTGGTGGGCGCCTGTAGTCCCAGCTACTTGGGAAGCGGAGGCAAGAGAATCGCTTAAGCCCAATAGTTTGAGGTTACTGTGAGCTGTGATGCCATAGCACTCTACAAAGGGCGACATGGTGAGACTCTGTCTCAAAAAAAAAAAAAGAAGAATGCTGATTGAAAACCATCAACCTAGGTGACCCTCAAAGGCTAGAATCCTGGCTTGGCACCTGTAGCACAGTGGTTACAGTGCCAGCCATATGCACCAAGGGTGGTGGGTTTGAACCCGGCCCGGACCAGCTAAACCCCACAGCACTCTACTAAGGACAACAGAGGGAGTCTCTGCCTCAGAAAAAAAAAAAAAAAAAAAAAGCTAGAATCCTGCTGATTCCAGAAGTCTGCATTCTAGGTAGCCCAGGGTGGTTTCTGGCTGCTGTTCAGGCAGTGCTTCTCAACCTTTCTAATGCCGCGATGTATTTTCCTTTTTTTTTTTTTTTTTTTTTTTTTTTGAGACAGAATCTCATTCTGTCGCCCTTGGCTATGGCGTCACAGCTCACAGCAACCTCTAACTCTTAGGCTTAAGTGATTCTCTTGCCTCAGCCTCCTGAGTAGCTGGGAATACAGGTGCCCGCCACAACACCCAGCTGGTTTTTGTTGCAGTTGCACTGCTGTTTTTAGCTAGGGGCTGGGTTCGAACCCACCACCCTCGGTATGTGGGGCGGGCGCCCTACCCACTGAGCCACAAGCACTGCCCCGCAATGTATTTGCATTGTTACAAAGGGGTCGTGACCCACAGGTTGAGAACTGCTGTTAATTAAGGTATCCTAGGATTATACATTCTTTGAGGGCACACTCCTTGCTGGAGGCCCTGCCTGCCACCTTTCCCAGAGGGTGTGCATGCCAGTGTTCTGAGTGCTGAGATGCCACAGGCTGAGGTCCCAACTGCCGTCCAGCCGTCCTTCCCCCTGGGCACGTTGGTGTAATGTGCCAATACCTTCTCAGTGTGGAGAGAAGGTATTTGCTGCTCAGGGCTGGGTGGCAGCCCCCTCTTCATGCCTGCCATGGCCTGGCCCGTAACACAGGGCACTGTCTTCACTCCATCTTGTTGCTGCTGCTCTTGATGGGGAAAAAAGGCATCTATTTCAGAAAGTACCTAGAGGTGAGTCTATTCCTATTGTACAAGTGAGGAAACTGAGGCCCAGAGAGGAAGAGCTTGCCTGAGTTCACCTAGCTTTTCCTTTGCAGAGATGTGGCTAACCCCCTGAAGCCACTTCCCCTTTCTAAATCTCAGTTTCTTCACCTGTGACAACAGGATAATAATTTTACCTAGCCTGCGAGGCTGTTCAGCTCACTAACAAGATTGTGTAACCATGGGATACTCTGAAGAAGTTAAAAAGAATCAGGTAGTATGGCAGTGCCTCAAAAAATTAAACATAGAATTACAACAGGATCCAGCAATTCTGGGCATATTCCCAAAAGAATTGAAAGCAGGGACTTGAGGAGAAGATACTTGTACACCCATGTTCATAACAGCGTTATATAAAATAGCCAAAAGGTAAAAGCAACCCAATGTTCGTCAGTGGATGGATGGGTAAACAAAGTGTGGTATGTGCACAGAATGGAATGGTATTCAGCCCCAGGGAGGAAGGAGGTACTGACACACGCCACAACATACGTGAGCCTTGAAAACACGCTAAGTGAAAGAAGCCAGGCGCCGGTTTACTTCCCCCGCGAGGCTGTTGTCAGTGAGACTGGTCTAGCCCTCCTGTGTGCCCCACGGTGGCTCAGGATGTGGGAAGGAGATGGGAGCCTGTGTTTATTTGCTGTTTGTCCTCTCCCTCCTCCCTCTCCTTCCTGACATGGTTTCTATGGAGACAAGGGTCCCTTAGCAATTCTTCTGCCAGAGCTGCAGTCCCATCATCAAGATCTGCCTCTGCCGTCCTGACAGGTTGCTGCAGCGATGCTGTCACCCGGCTGGGAACAGGAGCCCCTGGCCTGAGCTGATGTGGTTGCCATAGAGACAGCTCTGGGCTAGAGAGAAGGGAGGTGGCAGCCCCCAGCCTAGTGCTGCGGTGGCACTGTTGCCCAGCTGGGCTGCAGCTCAAGAATCGTAACACCAGCCACCCTCTTGTCTGGTATCGTTTCCCCCATTTTGCATTTTAGGCAGAAAGCCAATATCAGTGTTGATGTGATTTATTATCATATAACTGCTCTGTCTGAGCACTTATTCCGTACCAGGCACCACAGCAACATTGTACATACATCCTCAACATTGTTTAACCCTCTCCACAGCCTCCCCACGTGTACAGTGTCCTTGTCCCCATTTTATAGGTGCCACTCTTTCCTTGGCAATTTTTAAATTGTGATTTAATTCACATACCATGCAATTCACCATTTTAATGTGCATAATTCAGTGATTTTTTTAGTGTTCTTTATGATGTACAGACCATCGTCATTATCTAATTCCAGGATATTTCTGTTGCCCCCCAAAGTAGCCCTGTACCTGTTAGCATTCACTCCCCACTCCCCTCCCCTCCCGCCCCTGGCAACCACTAATCCACTTTCCGTCTCTAGGGATTTGCCTGTTGTGGGCATTTCATTCAAAGGGAATCATGCAATATGTGATCTCTGATGACTGGCTTCTTTTACTTAGCAAAAGGTTTTCAATGTTTATCTATCCATGACAAAGAATGTATTGGGACTTCATTCCTTTTTATGGCTGAATAATAATCCATTGTATGGATATAGCACATTATATTTGTCCGTTCATCATTTGGTGGACATTTGGGTTATTTCCACCTTTGGGCTATTATGAATAATGCCTCCGTGAATATTCTTGTACAAGTTGCAGTTATTGAGTGCTCTCAGTTCTCTGGGGTATGTACCAAGGAGTGGAATTGCTGTATATAGATGAGACTGGAGAAAGACAAAGGTGGGATTGAAACCCTGACTCGGTGTCTACCAAGCCCACCCTGACTCTCGTGGTGATGCCCTTGCCCTCCTTACCTCACCCAGGGGCTTTCCTGGGACCCTCTTGTGTTTTCAGGGCGTTTGATGAGGCTCCGCTGCAGTGAGTGCTCTTCCTGGTGTTGGCTTCTCTCCCTGACCTCCTATCGGGAAAGGGTGCTGACCATGCCTCAGACCGTGGCAGGGTAGGGGAGGCGGGTTCAAATCCCGCTTCTGCTGTTGCCACTTAAGTGCAGATAACTCTAACCTTGGGCAAATCATGTAACTGTTCCTGTACTCAGTTTATTTATAAAAGGTGATTATTAATCCCTCCTTCCCAGAGGTGTTTGTGAGAGTTAAATAAGACAAGCAAGTGAAGTGCTTAGCATAGAATAAGGGCTTGTTAAATTGCTTGCTATTATCTCTGCCTTCAAAACGCTGTGATGGCTGTGGATCAGGAGAAGCATTTACTTTAGTTAAATAAATACATTTCTGCTGCCTCTTGTGAGGCGCTCTCTGGGTAGAGCTGCCAGTTGCCCATGGAACGAGCAGCTATGTTGAAATCACTGCCTGCAGTTGGCACCGTCTGTCCCTGTGACATTCGATGTGGGACTAATGTCTGAACCACTCTTTGTTTCCTTCCCCAAATGGTCTCTCCCTAACTGGGAGCCACATGGCCTCTCTGGCTGTTTCAGCTACTGTGGAGGAAGAATGGCTCAGTCTTTGAGTCCCCCTACCCCGAGTTCCTTCTAGAAGAAATTTTGTACATGAAGCGCAGCCTGTGCTTTCAGTGAGATCTGTCCACATGTCCCTTCCACATTTGGGGAAAATCTGCCTAGTTATTTTGGCAGGTGGGTTTTGTGTCTTGGAAGATTTGCCTTTGTTTCTTTTTCTTGTTTTGGAGACAGGGTCTTACTTTGTCGCTCTCAGTAGACTGCTGTGGTATCACAGCTCACAGCAACTTCAAACTCTTGGGCTCAAGAGATCCTCTTGCCTCAGCCTCCTGAGGTGCCTGCCACAACACTTGGCTATTTTTAGAGACGGGGTCTTACTCTTGCTCAGGCTGATCTTCAACTCCTGAACTCAGGCAGGCCACTCTCCTCAGCCTCCCGGAGTGTTAGGATTACAAGCGTGAGTCACTGTGCCAGGCTGTGGCCTTCGTTTCTTGAAGGTGTCAGAGAGCAGAAGGCCCATAGAGCTGCACTTAGGGAGCTCGCGGCTGGGTGCAGGGGGCTACTGTGAAGGAAGCAGGAGGGAAGACGTAGCACAGGCCCCTACTAGGAGGCCTCCAAGCAGGGATGCTTGGAGGCACCACCCTGGCTACTCAAAGGCGGCCTTGTGAACTTTGTGAGTTGTGGGTGGGGAGCCCCTGCCATAAGGCCAAGCCACAGTGTGTGTGCCCTCAGGGCCAGGCACTTCCCTAGGCCTTGCGGCTGCATTCTTGCTGGTGCTTCGGGCTGCCCTGCCCATCCCACCCTTCTGAGGCCTGGTGCCAGAACATCTGCCTCTCGGACAGGGACTGGCTCCACCCCTAGGAGCTCCACAAAGGGGCTCTGACAGGCTCTGGCTCTGTTGAGGGGCAGCCCCCCAGCCGCCTGGCCAGCTGCTGCCCTGCAGAGGGGAGAAAGGTCTTTGTGTGATCTGTGCCTGCCTTGTTTTCCCTCCAGAGCAGGGGGACTGGGTAGGAGCCCGCATGACTTAGACAAGATGGGGGAAGGGGCAAATCCAGCCAGAAAAGGCCAGAACCCCTCTACTCTGCCCCCACCCTCATTTCTGATAAAGTTCAACTCACTCTCACCTTTTCCCTACTGTTGGAAAGGTGTTCAGTGACTTCTTGGGGAAAGTACATTAAAAAACATTTACTGTGGTTTTTCTCCTTCCCAGGAGGTGTAGTGGGTCATGCTTGGCAGAGAAAGATTAGGAAATCCAAATAAGCCATAGAGAAAACAAACTCACCTGTAATCTAGAAGTCAGAGGGAATATCTCTTTAGGTGTTGGGGTGTACATAGTTCCAATAAGTTTTTCTATGAATGCCTGTAAATGTATTTAAATGTGTACGTGAATATGCATTTTTCATCTAAAAAAGTAACATAAACTTAGTGAAGCAAAAGATATCATTACGAAGGCATACAAATGGATGCTTAGCATACCTCTGAGGAGAACTACGCCAGACTCTGGTCACATTGGTTGCCTTGAGGCAGGAGAATCGAGCAACTGGGTCCTTGTATTCCCTTGTATACTTTCAGAATTTTAAGTCACACGTGTGTCATCTATTAAGAAATAATAGAAATAATGAAAAACGTACATAAAGTAAAAGAAGAAAGCCTTCCCTAACTGCCTCCCTTGATTCTACTGCTCAGCCTAAGCCATGATCAACAAATTTGCTTTGTATCTTCCCAGGTCTTTCTCTGTCTGTGTTCATACACTGCATATTTCTATGTATTTTTTTCTTTTATAAAATAAAGATGGAATTATATTGTATACACTATTCCTTAATGCGCAGAATAATATAACATGAACACAGAGTGTTCTTTTTTACATGCTCGATGTTTTGGGTTTTCTTCTGCCTAAAGTGCTTATTATAAAAATCAAAGATCACAGAATCAAATAAACATAGGAAGGAAAGAAAATCTAAAATAGTACCATCCATTTCAGTATTTTAAACACAGTCCAGGCTGAGTATGGTGGTGGCTCATGCCTGTAATCCTAGAACTCTGGAAGGCCAAGAAGGGTGGATTTCTTGAGCTCAGGAGTTCTAGACCAACCTGAGCAAAAGTGAGACCCCCATCTTGACTAAAAATAGAGGAGTTACCCAGGCATAGTGGTGGGCGCCTATAGTCTTAGCTACTTGGGAGGCTGAGGCAAGAGAATCGCTTAAGCCCAAGATTTTGAGGTTGCTGTGAGCTACTCTTAGAGGCACTCTACTAAGGGCAATGTATGAGATTCTGTTTAAAAAAAAAAAAATGTTTTTTTGTATAGTTAAAAAAAATTTTACAGGACAAAATCTGAAAATTATATTCCCTTTACCCCCTTCAGAAAATGGAGGGGAAAACATACAAGGTGCAAGTACCTTGTGTTCTTAGTATTATCAGCCTGCTCTATATTCTTTAGACCTTCCTTTCCCCCTATGAATATACTAACTAGCGTATTTTTATAATAGTAGAGACGTGCCAGTTTTTTTTTTAAAGTAACAGTTTTATTTTTATTTATTTATTTATTTATTTATTTATTTATATTTATTTTTTGAGACAGAGTCCCATTATGTCGCCCTCAGTAGAGTGCTGTGGCATCACAGCTCACAGCAACCTCAACTCTTGGGCTTAAGCGATTCTCTTGCCTCAGCCTCCCAAGTAGCTGGGACTACAGGCGCCTGCCACAATGCCCAGCTATTTTTTCTTGGCAGTTGTCATTGTTGTTTAGCTGGCCCGGGCCGGGTTTGAACCCACCAACTTCAATGTATGTGGCTGGTGCCATAACCACTGTGCTATAGGCACTAAACTAAATAACAGTTTTATTGAGATATGATTCACATACCGTGAGGTTTCCCTTTTTAAAATGTATACATCAGTAGTTTTTTTTTTTTTTTTTGAGACAGAGTCTCATAATGTTACCCTCAGTAGAATGCCATGGAGTCACAGCACCCTCAAACTCTTGGGCTTAAGCGATTCTCTTGACTCGCCCCCCAAGTACCTGGGACTAGACACCCACCATGCTTGCCTATTTTTTTTTGTTGTTGCAGTTGTCATTGTTGTTTAGCCGGCCTGGGCTGGGTTCAAACCTGCCACCCTGAGGGCATGTGGCTGGCACTGTGACAGCTGTGCTACGGGTGCCAAGCCCACCTCAGTAGTTTTTGGTATATTCACAGAGGTTTACAGTCGTCACCACTCTCTAATTCTAGAACATTTTTATCACCCCCTCCCCTGAAGAGACCTGATACCTACTGACATTCCCTCCCCATCCCACCCTCCCCCAGCTCTTGGCAACCATTAACATACTCTGTCTTTGTGGGTTTTATTATTCGGGACATTTCATGCGAGTGGAATCCTAAGATATGTGGCCTTTAGTGACTGGCTTCTTTCACTTAGCATGATGTCTTCTAGGCTCATGCATGTTGTAGCATGTGTTGGGACTTCATTCCTTCCTATGGCTGAGTAATATTCTGTTGTGGGGATAGCCCATGTCTGGTTTATCCATTCATCAGTTGGTGTGTATAGTTGGGTTATAGGTTGGTTTGCAGGTTACTTCTTTCCATTATTACGTCAGAGAATCTCATCATCTGTCATTCCTTTTCTTTTTCTTTTCTTTTCTTTTTTTTTTTTTTTTTAAACAGAGTCCCATTATGTCACCCTCAGTAGAGAGCCATGGTGTCACAGCTCACAGCAACCTCAAATTCTTGGGCTTAAGTGAGTCTCTTGCCTCAGCCTCCCAAGTAGCTGGGACTACAGGCACCTGCCACAACGCCTGGCTATTTTTGTTGTTTTGTAGTTGTCATTGTTGTTTGGCAGGCCCAGGCTGGGTTTGAACCCGCCAGCCCCAATGTATGTGGCCGGTGCCCTAGCTGAGCCTGTCACTCCTTTTTAATGGCTCTCCATTTCCTCATTCATTTGTCTGTGAAGTGTGGAGCCCCTTGGTGCCTGTAGAGACCCCTGACTTGCCACTCTGCCACTGCTTTTCTGAGGAGTCTACAGTGCTTGAGGGGGGCCATGGTCAGCTAATCTATGATTAAGTGGAATTTTCAGGGCGAGGAAGGTGTTTACCCAGGATCATAAACTCAAGTGTTCAACTCCTAGCTGAGGCCACAGCCCCCGCACTCAGCCTGTGGAAGGTAGGCCCAGATCCAAAAGTCTGGCCCTGACCCCCCACCTCAGCACTCTACATGGGGTTTCCCTCTGAGCACCCCGTCCAGTGCTGGCTCTTGAGGAAGAACTTGTTTTGTGACTTACCACTATTCCTCCTCTTTCCTTCTAGCTTTTGAAAGTTCTCAGGTCAAGTCTTCTCAAATACTGGCTCCCTGGGCACCCTTCATCTGAAATATCAGCCTCTGCCTTCCTGCCTCATTTGCATTTCAAAAGGTCTCTTTAGGATTTGATTGGGCCTTAAGATATTCTTTACTTGAAAGCGAATCTGGAATTCTCTTCCCTGGCTTTGTGGACCTAACCTGCACTTTGGAATCTCTTGGGAAGCTATTTAGAAGTCCTGATGCCAGGGACCTACACTTGACCATCAGTATTTTTTTTTTTTAAGTTCCTCCTGGGTAATTCTGATGTGCACCCTAAGTGGGAACTACAGTGCTAGTTCCACTCTGACCTTCATCGAATTTGAAGGCACATTTTCTCCTACCAAGTCTTTGGAATTTGATCAAGAGCCATGTCAAGAACTGAGCCTAGGATTGGGCAAGGTAACTCACACCTGTAATGCTAGCACTCTAGGCCGCCAAGTTGAGAGGCTCTTTAGCTCAGGAGTTTGAGATCAGCCTGAGCAAGAGCGAGACCCTGTCTCTACTAAAAATAGAGTACAGGCATTATGGCATGCACCTGTCATCCCAGATACTCAGGAGGCTGCGCAGGAGCATCACTTGGATCCAGGAGTTTGAGGTTGCCTGAGCTTGGCTGACACCATAGCATTCTAGCCTGGGCAACAGTGAGACTCTGTCTTTAAATTGAAAAAAAAAAAAAAAAAGAACTTGTGGCTCAAGCAGCTAAGGTGCCAGCCACATATACCTAACCTGGCAGGTTCAAATCCAGCCCGGGCCTGCCAAACAGTGCAACCAAAAAATAGCCAGGCATTGTGGCGGGTGCCTGTAGTCCCAGCTACTTGGGAGGCGGAGGCAGGAGAATCGCTTGAGCCCAGGAGTTGGAGGTTGTTGTGAGCTGTGATGCCACGGCACTCTACCCAGGGAGCTACAGCTTGAGGCTCTGTATCAAAAAAAAAAAAGAACTTGTCCTAGACTTGTCTTAGGTTAGCTATGGATTTGCTGTGAGAGCAAAACAGGGCTTGGATCACCTCACCTCACCTTCAGGGATGAGGTGTGAGAGGTGGGGGTTACAGGTAGGCATGTATCTAAATCACTTGGGACCATTTTCAAAAATATAGCAGCTCAACTTAAAGTCAAAAGCAACCTAAGCGTGGTTTCATACACCACCACCACCATGAATCACCCCTCTCTTGGGAGGAAGTGTTCAAATGGAATCATGCATCTACTAAATGAATGACTTTTCTAAACAGTGGGAAACTTCAGTAATAATTATTTTTACATTCCTTCAAATTCCCCCACATAGGGATTGTGCCATTTTTCATTCTTGCCAGCAATTTATGAATGTTATTGAATACAGTACATTGTCAGATACAACGTATCTGAGCAAGAGCAAGAGCGATTTTTGCTAGTCTGGTAGGTGGGAAATGGTATCTAAGTGTAGTTTTTTTTTTTGTTGTTGTTGTTTTTTTCTCAGTGTAGTTTTAATTTGTATTTCTCTGTCTGAGTGGGGTTGAACATTTTGATGTGATTAAAATTCATTTGCCTTTCTTTTCCTGTGAACCATTTTCCATATCTCTAACCTATTATATAAGTTTATTGGCCTTTTTATGCTTTTTGTGAAGATTTTTATATATTTAGGATATAACCCTTTATTGGTATTATAAATGGCATAACATTTTTTTCCTAGTTTGTCATTTATATTTTTACTTTTCTTGGGGTGTTTTTTTTTTTTTTTTCCTTGCATGTAAAATCTAATATGTCAAATTTCCTCCCTTTATTGCTTCTGGATTTTTGAATCATTATTTGCTATTAGTCTCTCATGATAATTTCTAAACCTGTATAATTATGATTTGTTACACCCATATTCATTTAAATAGTATGCATTCTGAATTAAAGTTCCAAGTAGATGTCAGTTTTAGGAAGCCAGGATTCCCTCTGAAATGGAGATTTGCATGCCGAAGTTTATGGATGAGTCCCTTTGGGAATGACACCATCCATGCAGGGAGAGCACCTGACCTTGGACAAGGGAGCTTCTCTCTACCAGCAGCCATTGTGGCGAGGGGTACTCAGCTTTGAAATCTGAGCTGGGGAATAAGTGTCTCAGTTCTGATGGGGGATCTGGGCCAACCACCATAGCACCCTCCCTGGGTACTTAGTGTTGGTCACTGTCGTGTTCTCTGCAGCTAACTGCCTGGCACATAATAGGTGCTCAAGAAATCTTTGATGAATGAATGAAGACAAACAAGAACAGAAACTTAGATTTTCAGGTCTTGGCCCAGACCAGCAAGATCACAATGTGGCAGTGGGAGAGAGGGGAGGAACCTCGGGTACTCAGGGGCTCTGTCATGTCCCCCATTTGCAGCCCGCTGGGTGGTCTCAAGGACCCTTCTGCCTCCCTGTTGGTTCTGGTCAAGGCCTGGACATTGGGCTGGGGTGGGTATGGAGCCCTCAGTGTGACCCTGGGTACATGACTGCATATGCCTCACCCTTGTTAGCTTTTCTTTCTGACTTTTTAAAATCTTCCTTTAGCATTCCTTGAAGAAAAGAGGAACTCGCTCCCTGGGGAAGACAGATAAGAAGCCTTCTGCACAGGTACTTCCTAGCTGCCCCCCCCCCCCCCCAGGCAGGTTTTGCCCTCAAGACTCAAGCCTGACTCCAGGTGGCCTGAGGAGAGGAGTCCCCAGGAGTGCCCACCTCTCCCTAGTTTCTACCCCGTCCTCCCTGTGTTCATTTTCTTAGCTTTGCCGCCCACTTCCCCAAACTTTTTTTTTTGAGAGAGAGTCTCACTATGTCACCCTTGGTTGAGTGCCGTGGCGTCACATCTCACAGCAACCTCAAACTCTTGGGGCTCAAGTGATTATCTTGCCTCAGCCTCCCAACTAGCTGGGACTACAGTCACCCGCCACAACACCTGGCTGTTTTTTTGTTGTAGTTGTCATTGTTTGGCAGACCTGGACCAGGTTTAAGCCCACTAGCTAGTGGGTGTATGTGGCTGGCACCCTAGTCTCTGAGCTACAGGCTGAGCCCTAAACCACACCTTGAGCCCGTGGTTCTTGGATACTCAGAACCTCCCTTCCCCCAGCAGCAAGCTGACTTCCCAAACAACATGACAATCAAGTTCAAAGGTGTAGAGTCAGAGGGACTGTGACTGTCCCATTTCTCAGGTGAGGAAGCTGTAGTACTAATAGTAGCAGCTGTTGGCCATCAGAATGTCACTTACTCCCAGCCTCCCAGGCTGTGCATGGTACTCCAATGCTTGCTGCAATTTCAAGATTATTTCAATCTCAGCTTCCCCTCTGACTCCCAACACCTCGAGGGTTGGGCAGTGTCTGATTTATTCCTGCAAGCCCAGCATATAGTCAGGGTTCCCCAAGATGCTGTAGCTGGCGCTGTGTTAACTTCCCAGCACTAACCTTCCTGGCTTGTGTCTGTCTCTGTGCCATCGGGCCCCAGGAGGACAGTGCAGATCTGAAGTGCCAGCTGCACTTTGCCAAGGAGGAGTCGGCCCTCATGTGCAAGAAGCTCACCAAGCTCGCCAAGGAGAACGAGGGCATGAAGGGGGAGCTGCTCAAGTACCGCTCGCTCTACGGGGACCTGGACGGCGCCCTGTCGGCCGAGGAACTCGCCGACGCGCCACACTCGCGGGAGGCCGAGCTGAAGGTGCACTTGAAGTTGGTGGAGGAGGAAGCTAACCTGCTGAGCCGCCGCATCGTGGAGCTGGAGGTGGAGAACCGGGGCCTGCGGGCCGAGATGGATGACATGAAAGATCACGGCGGCGGCTGTGGGGGGCCCGAGGCACGCCTGGCCTTCCCTGCGCTGGGTGGCGGCGAGTGTGGGGAGAGCTTGGCCGAGCTGCGGCGACACCTGCAGTTCGTGGAGGAGGAGGCGGAGCTGCTGCGGCGCTCCTCGGCCGAGCTCGAGGACCAGAACAAGCTGCTGCTGAACGAGCTGGCCAAGTTCCGCTCGGAGCACGAGCTGGACGTGGCGCTGTCGGAGGACAGCTGCTCCGCGCTCAGCGAGCCCTCGCAGGAGGAGCTGGCGGCTGCGAGACTGCAGATCGGCGAGCTCAGCGGCAAGGTCAAAAAGCTGCAGTACGAGAACCGGGTGCTTCTCTCCAACCTCCAGCGTTGTGACCTTGCCTCCTGCCAGAGCACGCGGCCAATGTTAGAGACTGACGCCGAGGCTGGGGACTCCGCCCAGTGTGTGCCCACGCCCCTTGGTGAGGCCCACGAGCCCCACGTGGCCCGGCTTTGCAGGGCCAGGGAGGCCGAGGCACTGCCTGGACTGAGGGAGCAGGCCGCCCTGGTCAGTAAGGCCATCGACGTCCTGGTGGCAGATGCGAATGGCTTCTCTGCTGGCCTCCGGTTGTGTCTGGACAATGAGTGTGCGGATAACAGCGAGGGCCCCAGGGATGCCAAGCTCCTCCATGCCATCCTGGTGCGACTGAGCGTGCTGCAGCAGGAGCTGAACGCTTTCGTGCGGAAGGCAGACGCAGCACTGGGGAGCTCTGGCAAGGAGCAGCCAGAACCCTTCTCCTCCCTGTCCCCCTTGGGTTCCCAGGGGCCCTCTAAGGAGATCCTTCTGGCTAAAGACCTTGGCTCAGACTTCCAGGTAACATGTCCCAGTCACAGGCTCTATAACTTTTTTAAAATTAATTTTTACTGAACTAAACATATAGACAGGACAGCTTCATCCCTTCAAAGGATGGATTGGCCAGTGAAGAGAGTTCTTGTCAGAAGGAACGGCCTGGCCTGTGCAAAGGCACAGCTCAGATCAGAGGTGGAAGGACCATGATATGTCTCAGGCACCGATTAAACAGCAGGCATGAGGCTGGGCTGCAGAGATCATTGGGGAGGTTTGATCTTCATCTTGAGAGCAGTGGCACAAGGATCTTTCTATTTCCAGATAGAGGTTTAGCTCTTTCTTTCTAATAACTTACACCATGACACTGTGCCATAATTTCTTTAACTCATGCCCTGTTAGTCTGGCTTGATCTTGCTTTTTTTAAGAAAGGAGACTGCCCTGTGTTGAGTCTGCCTCTTGGTTCTTCTTAAAGGAGGAATGAGCAGGTGTCACGTGTGGTAGGACAGTTGGGGCTGACTCAGAAAGTTTGGGCACAAGATAGACCTTCACAGAATCATTGTTTTCACTCGCACTTACCTATGTCCTCTCAGCAGACGTTCACTGAGTGGTGGCAGGGCCCCTGGCCAGGGCTGGGTTTGGGTTGCAGAGGTGAGGGTGGTCAGAGCCTCTTACGGAAGCTGGAGGCCTGGGATGGGGGCTGTTTCTGGCACATCTCAGTCCCTTCCCCACGGTTATATTTGGTCTCTTCTGCCTATGCCTCTGTAATAGCCATCTGACTTCAGGGACCTGCCAGAATGGGAGCCCAGGATCCGAGAGCCCTTCCGCAATGGCGACTTAGACTCCAAGCCTGACCCCAGCCGGAGCTTCAGACCTTACCGAGCTGAAGACAATGATTCCTATGCCTCTGAGGTGGGTCTTGGCCTGAGCAAGCAGGGGGGTAGGTAGGAGGAAAGTGGCCAGGGCCTCTCCCAAACAGAATGACCCATAGAGAGTCTTCACTGGTAATGATAATGGATTTTGAGCATTCTATTTTGTCCCAAGCTTCCTGTCAGCCAGGGCAAAAAGGGAAATAAGAAAGTTTGGGTCATTCTTATGGCCTGATTAAAGGAAACTTATAAACTCATCTGAAGAAATTGATTTTTTTCCTATAGTAAATATATCAGATATTTAATAATTTTTGTCATTTAATAGAAATAATTTATGTGGCAGGAAGGCAGCAGTCTCTAGTCAGGCTGTTTGGGTTTAAACTGTGGATCTACTCTATAATGGCTGTGAAATCTTAGAGAAATCATTTTACCTCTCTGACTCAGTTTTCTTATCTATAAAATGGAGGTCCCTTATGGGGTTGTTGAAAGGATTAAATACATGAAAAACCTTAGCTGAAGGCCTGGTCCATGTTGGTTGAGGATGTGGATGATGAGGATGACACATCATTGGGACTCAGTGGGCCTGAGGTCAAGTCTTAGTTCTACTGGAGTGGCCGTGTGACCTTGGACGTGTTCTTACCCTCTGGCTCTTGCTCCTTTTCTGTAATATGGGAGGTAAGAGTGGATGGTGGCTATAGAATTGTCAGAATTCTCTGCCCTGGGAGGAATTCTGAGTGGTCTGAGCTCCTCCCAAGCCTACTAAGCTTCTTCTCAGCTTTTCATAATGAACCTGAAGCTAAGAAAAGACTCCTCTGAGTGGGGTATCTCTATAACTTCTGAACTCTGAAAGTCCTGTTTATATCCCAGCCTGAACTCTCTTTTCTTCTGAGTATCCCGGGGAACAACTCTGGTCCCAGGAAGGCCAGCTGGTAACTGTAGGGAGGAGAACCTTCTTTGAAGCCAATGGGTCAAACTCTCTAAGTGAGGTGGTCTGAGCTTCCTAGAAGTCATGGCAAAAAGAGAAGAAAATGAGGTACTTAATTCTCATTTGCTGAGAAAAAAGAAATAGGCCTATGTCTATAGGCTCATTTGTAGAGACTTTTCTGCATGCATTCAGATGTTGTTTCACTCAGCCTCTCTTTAATGAGTTATAATTGCCCAGCACTGCGTTGAACACTAGATTGGAGGAGGATGCCACAGAGAGCACACAGCGTTTAGTGCTGTAAGGATTTTTAATACAAGACAGACAGGATATACCTCAAGCCAGCATGCCTTCCGTTGCCAAATTATCACATTAACAGCCATATGATAAATATTTATTTTCTTTCACAAAGGGACATCTGCCATGGCTGGGAAGATTTTATGCAGGAACTGAGACTGACACTCCCTGCCCCCTTTTCCCCCTTGCTTAATATGATAGCGTAAACATTTCCCTCTGTTAACCTGAAATACTTAAAAGAAATTTTATTTTATCGAATTGTAACACATATACAGAAAAGTGCTCATATTGTAAGTAAAGAGCTCGCATAATCCTTTTTTTTTTCTTTTTTGGAGACAGAGTCTAACTTTGTCCCCCTCGGTAGAGTGCTATGGCGTCACAGCTCACAGCAACCTCCAGCTCCTGGGCTAAGGCCACCCTCCTGTCTCAGCCTCCCGAGTAGCTGGGACTTCAGGCGCCTGCCATAACGCCTGGCTATTATTTGTTGTAGTTTGGCTGGGGCTGGGTTTGAACCTGCCACCCTTGGTATATGGGGCCGGCGCCCGACTCACTGAGCCACAGGGACCTCCCACTCACATAATTCTTACAAACTAAATACTCCTATGTAATTGGTACCTAGATCAGTGAACAGAGTATAACCTTCCCTGAGAATTCCATGTGTGCCTTTCTTGTCACCATCTGTACCTCTAACAGAATAGATTGATTATACCTGTTTAGCTGCAAACTGTTTGTTTGTTTTTTGAGATAGAGTCTCACTTTGTCACAGCAACCTCAAATTCCTAGGCTCAAGCAATTCTCTTGTCTCAGCCTCCCAAGTAGCTGGGACTGCAGGCGCCTGCTACAATGCCTGGTTATTTTTTTTTTAGAGATGAGGTCTCTCTCTGGCTCAAACTGGTCTCAAACCCATGAGCTCAGGCAATCCACCTGCCTTGGCCTCCCGAGTACTATGATTACAGGTGTGAGCCACCGTGACCAGCCTAGCAACGAATTTTTAAAACATAATTTAAAGTTTCTACCTTTTTTTTTTTTGAGACAGAGTCTCACTATGTTGCCCTTGGTAGAGTGCTGTGGCATCACAGCTCACAGCAACCTCTGACTCTTGGGTTTAAGTGATTCTCTTGCCTCAGCCTCCCAAGTACCTGGGACTACAGGCACCCACCACAATGCCCAGCTACTTATTTTTGTTATTGTTGCAGTTTTCATAGTTTTTTTTTTTTTTTTTTTTTTTGAGACAGAGTCTCCTTTGGTAGAGTGCTGTGGCATTACAACTCACATCAACCTCCAACTCCTGGGCTTAAGTGATTTTCTTGCCTCAGCCTCCCAAGTAGCTGGGACTACAGGTGCCTGCCACAATGCTAGGCTATTTTTTTGTTGCAGTTGTCGTTGTTTAGCTGGCCCAGGCTGGGTTCAAACCCGCCAACCTCGGTGTATGTAGCCTGTGCCCTAACCACTGAGTTATGGGTGCCAAGCCTGCAGTTGTCATTGTTCTTTAGCAGGCCCAGGCCAGGTTCAAACCCGCCTGCCTTGGTGTATGTGGCAGGTGCCCTAACCACTGAGCCACACGCACTGAGTCAGTTCTATCTTTTTTTAAAGATTTTATTATCAAACCTAGGGAATAAACTGAAACAAAAAAGAATTAAAGATTTTATTACATTGTCATTATAAACAATAAATAACTGCAGCAAAATCCTTAAGTGGCATTGCATAAAGGTATAAAGAAGAAAGTCAAGATCATAAGACCTTCATGTAGTTAACCGCTATTTACATTTAGTGTTTGTCCATGTCCTTGGTTTTTCTATTGAAATGTATACCTTTTTTAAAAAATTTCTATTAAAGTATAATATAATAATATATACAATAAAAGATGGTGGTGCATGGTGGCAAGGTGCATGCCAGTAGTCTCAGCTACTCAGAAGGTTGAGGTGGAAAGATCACTTGAGCACAAGCGTTTGAGGCTGCGGTGAGCTATGATTGTGCCATTACATTCTAGCTTGACTGACAGAGTGAGACCTTGTCTCAAATAAAAACCAAAACACTATCCTTCAGTGTACCGTTGAATGGATTTTTACATATGAATAGGCTGGTTAAATGTACTTTATTTCTCATCATTTATCACATAAGTTGTTTCTAACATTTTGCAATTATAAGCAATGAGACAGTGAATATCTCTTTGAATCAAACTTAGTTTTCCCAGTATATAGTTTTCTTCAGATAAATTTCAAAGAGGGGTGATCGAGGTGAACTGATAACAATAGCTAGATCTGATATGCAGTGTTTCATTTAAAGGTCATGTCAACCCATGGAGGTAGGGACAGCTCTTATGCCTGATTTATACCTAAGCAACTTGGGTCTGACTTACTGTTGCTCCCCTACCACTCCCAGCCTTAGATCATAGCTTCTACCTTCTTCCTCTCTCCCCCCTCTTGTTTCTTTGTCTCCCACCCCAACCTCAGATCAAGGAGCTGCAGCTGGTGCTGGCTGAGGCCCATGACAGCCTTCGGGGCTTACAAGAGCAGCTCTCCCAGGAGCGGCAGCTAAGGAAGGAGGAGGCTGATAACTTCAACCAGAAAATGGTACAGGTGCGTGGTGTCCAGTGCCTTCTACACACCTGCTCCAATAGCCTCTCTGAGCTGGAGGCAGAGGCCTTGTGGATCCATGGGTCCTCAGAAGGCAGAAATGTCAGGGGAAACCTGAGTCTTCCAGCCCTCAGGCTCTGCTGGGACATCACTGCACTTGTGCTTTTACATTAGCTATGTTGGGCTAGACCTGTCATTAGGTACCTGTGTGACCTTGGGCCAGTCCTTTTTTCTCTTAGGACCTCAATTTCCTATCTATTTTATGGTGCCCCTATCAGGGTTGGTTGCTAATCAAGATAACAGGGCTGGACATGGTGGCGCACACCTGTAATCTTAGCACTTTGGGAGGCCAAGGCAGGATTTCCTTAGGCTGGGAGTTCGAGACCAGCCTGACCAAGAACGAGACCCTGATTTTCCCACAAAAAATAGGAAAATCAAGCAGGAATGGTCTTGCATGCCTATAGTCCTACCTACTTGGGAGGCTGAGGCAGGAGGATCACTTGAGCATGGGAACTGAAGGTTGCTATGAGCTAAGATGATGCCACTGGACTCTAGACAGAATGGCAAAGTATAAGTCTGCCTCAAAAAAAAAGTCCTGGAATAGCATTTATTAAGCCTTTACTGTATACTAGGCCTGTGCAATGCGATTTCCACATACTATATCCTTTAATCCCTTCCCTATGAGGTGTCCCCATTTTACACACGGGGAGATTGAAGTCCAGATAGCTAAAGTGCTCTGTCCAGGGTTACACATCCAGAGCAAAGTGCCCAGGGCTGGGGCTTGAACCCAGGTTTCTCTTAGCCATGACACTGCATTGCTTTCTAGAGCAGTGCATATTTGTTGGCCTTCCTCAATCCCAACATGCCCTTTGCCTTTCACTTCCTGCCATCATCACTTGTCCCTGGGGGGTTCCTCATTGAATGTGAAAGCTCATGTGAAGCACTAGGTGCCTAGTAGGTGCTCAGCATATGATGTCCTGGTTATTTGAGCCAGACAGAGCTGTGGCTGCTGTTTTTGTGAGTTTCCCTTCCCTCAAGTGGCAGAGGGCAATGCTTATTTCAATAGGATGAGCTGGTATATGTGGGATTCCTGGCAGCCATCACCCAAAGGCACTTTGAAGATTTTCTTCCCTGTCCTTGTCCAGCGTCTGTGAGGAGCAGTGGCCAGTGAGTGACCCCAGCTTGCTCAAGCCCTTATTTCCCTGCAGCTGAAGGAGGACCAGCAGAGGGCGCTCCTGAGGCGAGAATTTGAGCTGCAGAGTCTGAGCCTTCAGCGGAGGCTGGAGCAGAAATTCTGGAGCCAGGAGAAGAACATGTTGGTGCAGGAATCCCAGCAGTTCAAGCACAACTTCCTGCTGCTCTTCATGAAGCTCAGGTGGTTCCTCAAGCGCTGGCGGCAGGGCAAGGTTTTGCCCAATGAAGGAGATGACTTCCTTGAGGTATGGTAGAGCCTGGGTCTAGGACTGGGACTGTGGTGAAGAGTGGGGCAGAGGAATGGGAAGGGACACGCAGCAGGTGTTGACACAACTCTGAGGCTGATATCCCTGCCATGGGTTTGCAGGTTTCCTTCCCTGCATTCATGGGCTCAATTCAGCATCTGTTGGTTGCAACCAGCCCTTCACTGGGCACACGGCATGTGGTGGGTATACCCTGGTGAAGAAAACAGGGTCAGTCCTGCCTTGACAAGAGAAAGTCTCTTTTGGGACTGGTTGGTCCTTTACACAGAGACTTCAACAGGCAGCAGTATCTAGGTGAATTTAATAATCTAGTTTTGCTGGGTGCAGTGGCTCACATCTATAATCCTAGCGCTTTGAGAGGCCAAGGCAGGAGGATTGCTTGAAGCTAGGAATTCAAGACCAGCCTGGGCTTTGTAAAACATTAAAGAAAAATCATCCAGGTGTGGTTGTATGTGCCTATCTGTCATCCCAGCTACTACTTGAGAGGCTTAAGTAGGAGAATCACTTGAGCCTAGGAGTTGAGGGCTTTCCTGAAGTGTGATCACACCATTGCACTCCAGTCTGGGCAACAGAGTGAGACACTGTATCAAAAAAAAAAAAAAATCTATGCAGGTAGGGTGCCTGCCACATACACTGAGGCTGGTGTGTTCGAACTCGGCCTAGGCCAGCTAAAAAACAATGACAACTGCAACAACAACATAAAATAGCCAGGCATTGTGGCGGACGCCTATAGTCCCAGCTACTTGGGAGGCTGAGGCAAGAGAATTGCTTAAGCCTTAGAAAAGTTTGAGGTTGCTGTGAGCTGTGACACCACAGCACTCTACCCAGGGTGACAGCTTGAGACTCTTGTCTAAAAAAAAATCTAGTTTTGTTGCAGTTGTATTGCATATGGATGGATATACATTTATATTCAGTGTCCCAAGAGGCTATGCACCTTGGCTTATACCAGTGATTTTCAACTGGTGTACTGTGAGATCTTAAAGATCATTAATTAAATTCTTTTCAAAAGCATAGCAAGTATATTATTTTTTTACTTTTTTTTTTTATCAACATGATTTTAGTGTGGCTTGGAAGTTTAACTGTAGGTTTAAATGTGCCATGAGATAAAAAAAAAAGTTGAAAAACACTGGCTTACACAGTTCCAAGGGCCAAAGTTTAAGATATGGGATGGGAAATGAGTGCTGGAGTAGGATGCCTAAAGCTCTGTTCACCCTGCCTGCCTGGCTGTGCAGTCCCTTTTCTATCGGGGCTACTAGCCAGCGTCTTCTGGTTCTGAAGGCTGGGGCCCCAAATGTGACATCTTTCCACGTCCTATTGAGTGTGTGTTTTTTTAAATAGGTAAATAGCATGAAAGAGTTGTACTTGCTTATGGAGGAAGAGGAAATAAATGCTCAGCATTCCGATAACAAGTCCTGCACGGGGGATAGCTGGACCCAGAACACGGTGCGTTCTTAGCCACTTCCCAGTCCTGTTCTGTCCATTCCTTTCTTTGTCCATCTGCAGATCATTTCCTGCTGCTTTCTCTGACCCACCCCCCTCGCAGTGGAGCTATATAGGGTTATTGCTTGGACACTTGCTCCCAGATGTTCAGTGCTATGGGGTATATAAGTCATTCTGGGACAATGACAGAATGCCAGATGATGGACTGTGGAGTTACAGATGAGAGCCCAGAGCCATTAATTCTACTTGGAGTATGGGCGATAGTATCACAGAGGAAGGATCATATGTAGTGGGTTTTGAAGGATGAATAGGAGCTTGCCTCATAGAGAATGGAGAAAAGACCTCTGTGAACTCAGAAATCTGTTTGCAGAGGTTTGGCAAGGTATTCTGGGACTGAGTGCTGCTTAGGATATATATGGGGGAGTAAGGACATCAGGCTAGTATCATATGAAGTGGGGCCTTGTGGACTCAGGTCAGGAACCTTCAAATTAAGCCATGAGTCAGAGAGAGCAGGGAGTTGGGATCCCAGGGTCACACATAGAGAGCTGGGGTAGGGGTGGGAAATGAGGTCGGCATTGGGTCAGAGAGGCAGATCCTGAGCAAAGAGAAAGACACAAAACCTAAGGCTGCAGAGCTTTGAAGCAGTCAGAATACTTAGCTCAGATGCTAGTTTGAATAATTATTACTGTAACTGTAAGACTTTTCTGCTTATGTTGGGTTTGGGACTCACATGAGCCTAGGAGGTAGCCAGGGCTGGGCTTGTCATCCCTGTTTTATGGGTAAGATGACCTCAGGAGGTCATGGGACTTGCCCAAGGCCTGGTAGAGTCCTGAGCTGGACTCGTAGGTGAGTTCTCTGAGCCAAGGCTCCCCTCCCTTCCCCTCCAAAAGCTCTGACCCATGTCTTCTCTGTCTGCAGCCCAATGAATACATCAAGACCCTGGCGGACATGAAGGTGACACTGAAAGAGCTATGCTGGCTACTCCGGGATGAACGCCGTGGTTTGACTGAGCTTCAGCAACAGTTTGCCAAGGCCAAGGCCACCTGGGAGACAGAGCGGGCGGAACTCAAAGCCCACACCACCCAGGTGAGGCCACCACCAATAAGGGATGTCTGCTCCCTTGCTGTCAGCCAAGCTTTCAGCTGTCGGATCTGGGAGTAGTCTGCCCACACTGTGATCTTAGATGTATAAGTACCCTCTCACTTCACTCTGTGGCCCAGAGAGGGCAAGAGGCTTGCCTAGAATCAGATAGCAGGAGAGGGGAGCAGGAGTCACTGGGATAAGGAAAGAAGGTGGGGGATTGACAGAGAGGCATGGAGCATCACAGGCACCCCTGTGGTACCTGGATGCTCAGGTGAGGCCAGCATGCTTAAATGCTTCTCTGTACCTGGTGATGCCCTTCACACAAACTGGGCTGTCCTTGCTCGATCCCCTTAACCCTGTTACCTGGCTCTGTTTGGCTCCCTCCACTCAAACTTGGGGCCTCCCCTCTTAACAACCCAGGCTGACCAAAAGAGCCTTAGAGCTAGGAGCCCTCTTTTGCTGTCTGCTGTGTGCCTGGAGGCAAACTGCTGCCTTCCTCTGTTCTGAAAAGTAAGAGGCTGGGCATCCTTCCTGAAATCACTGGCCCCTGGGATGTGGTACTCTGATGTTCACCCTGGACAGATGACAGAGGAGGCACAGAGGAGTTAAGTTTCCCTTCCAGTGTCTCTTGGCTAATAAATGCCAGGCTAATCCTTGCTCCCCAAGCCTCTGCTCCTCCGGCCTCCCCGTTACCCAATTCTGTCATCTTCTCAGTGCTCACAGGCTACTGGCTTCTTCCCAGGGCCATTTTCCTCCCCTCCTGAGCCACCCTGTTGATCTCACAGCTCCCACTCATCTGCACATTCCACTGTGTTCACTGCTCCCGTTGCCCCCCAAACCCAGCCATTCCAGACACTCCTTCTCCTAGAACCTGACCAGCCCCACGGAGCTGTTTTCCTAGACCACAGCCAGGAGTGACTGGGGGAAATTGAGTCTTAAGGTTACAGATTTACATCCTGCCACCCTGAGGTCTGGGTGATTCCTGCACATACACATTACATGACTGTGTGTGCATGTCCCCATACAGGGCCTGTGGGAGACAAGGTGAGGCCCTAGCTTTCTAGGAAGGAGTATAATCCCATGTCATCCATTAATTAAAATCCATACCACTGGTAAGAGTTGATGAACTATCATAAGAAACAGTAACTAGGAACCTCCGCCATGTCATTGCTATGTGACCTGGGACAAATAACTCCTTTGAACCTCTTCTTTCTCTGTAAAATATGGGTAATGGTAATTCTTCCAGAGTCTTCACAAGGACACTGTAATACCTGAAAAGCCCACTGCACAGAGTTTGACTTGTAGAAAGAGCTCTACAAACCCTATTATGAGGAGGTCAGTGATGGCTTCCCAGGTGAAGGGTCTACCCAGGAGACTCCTCTCCCGCTTCCCCTGCTGGCACCCAGGAGGGAAGGCAGGAAGAGGGGCTTCCTGGTGCCAGCTGCCCATCTCCCTCTTTCGGCAGATGGAGCTGAAGGCTGGCAAGGGAGCTGGGGAGAGGGCAGGGCCTGACTGGAAGGCAGCCCTACAGAGGGAGCGTGAGGAGCAGCAGCACCTCCTGGCCGAGTCCTACAGTGCTGTCATGGAGCTGACGCGGCAGCTGCAGATCAGCGAGCGCAACTGGAACCAGGAGAAGCTGCAGCTGGTGGAGCGGCTGCAGGGTGAGAAGCAGCAGGTGGAGCAGCAGGTGAAGGAGCTGCAGAACCGCCTGAGTCAGGTGAGGCCTCCAACCCCTACCAGAGGTATAGTGGGATCCAGGGGCTCAGACAATGAAGTGTGGCAGAGGATGTAGCTCTCAGGAACAGCTCAGTCCAAGTGCTTAGAGAACATACTAGGAACCAGGTCTTTCTCTCTGACCCAGTTGCTCAACGGTCCTTTGTATCAGCTTTACTCTTAAGCTATCCCCAGATCTGGTTGCTGTTGGTTTTTTTTTTTTTGAGATAGAGTCTCACTTTATTGCCCTCAGTAGAGTACTGTGACATCACAGCTCACAGCAACCTCCAGCTCTTGGGCTTGGGCGATTCTCTTTCCTCAGCCTCCCGAGTAGCTGGGACTACAAGCGTCCGCCATAACGCCTGGCCTCTTTTTTTTTTTTTTTTTTTTTTTGGTTTTTGGCCGGGGCTGGGTTTGAACCCACCCCCTCCCCCCTATGGGACTGGCACCCTATCCCTTTGAGCCACAGGTGCCGCCCTGGCCATTTTTTTTTTAATGTTACAGTTTGGCCGGGGCCATTGAACCCGCCACCCTCGGTATATGGGACCAGCGCCCTACCCACTGAGCCACAGGTACCGCCCCTGCTGTTGGTTTCATTCTCATATCTTACAGTTTAGCATTTGCAACAGATAGAGGTGTATTTTCACAAGGCTCTGATTGGCCGGGTATGAGTCATGTGCTCACCCCTGGAGCCTGCCAAAACCTAAGTGGGAGGCCAGGCGTGGTGGCTCATGCTTGTTATCCTAGCACTCTTGAGAGGCCAAGGTGGGTGGATTGCTTGAGCTCAGGAGTTCAAGACAAGCCTGAGCAAGAGTGAGACCCCATCTCTACTTATATACATTTTCTAAAAATAGAAAAATTAGCTGGACGTTGTGGCGGGTGCCTGTAGTCCTAGCTACTCGGGAGGCTGAAGCAAGTGGATCACTTGAGCCCAGGAGTTTGAGGTTGCTGTGAGCTATGAGGCAATAGCACTCTATTCAGAGTGACAAAGTGGGCCTCTGTCTTAAAAAAAAAAAAAAAAAAAAAAAACTTGTTGGATTATGAATGAAAAAAAATACATCTATGACTTCACACGGAAAGAGGGAATGATAGCTTGGCTATAGACATGACTTCCTAATTGGGCAAAATGTACAGATCTCACACACTTAACTGAGAAAAGTGCTCTCGACTGCTGGATTTGAGCTTAAGAAATCATCTTGTGATGCTAACTAGGTATTAATTTTTTCATACAATTGATAAATATGCTGGAAGACCCCTTTGTGGTGCCAGATACCTGAATCCTGGTCTTCTTACTTTCTGTATGTTAGATTTTCTCCCCTCTTCCCAGAAGATTCAAAAAGCAGCTTGTTTTTCTTAGAATTTAGTGATCCAAAAAGTAAATGTACATAGTGTTTGCCAACAATATAGCAAGCATTATCAAGTAGTAATGAATTCTCAATTTTCCTTTAGAACATGAAGAGAACTTTGAGACTCTTTGTTGGAAATGATTACTATTTGTAAAGCACTTAAAGATGTTGTTTGATTCAACAGACATTAAAAAGCTTGTAAAACAAACAGGAAGTTCTGCAATACAAATGTTCTTTCCCCTTTGGAAGACAACCCAGATTTGATTCCATTTCCTTGGAAAGACAAGCCACTCTAGCTGAAAGGACTTTTCCCTCTTCTGACTTTTAATTGCACTAGCTACTTGCACCGTTTGATGCTTTTCTCTCCAGCCGTGCGTAAGGTTCAGGGAGTATCTTTACTGCTTTCCATCTTCTTCTCTAGCTTCACAACGTGATTACTTAGCACGTTTTGATTGATACGAGTAGGTGAGTAGGCAAGAAAAAAATAGCATACCTTTAAAAACTCAACGGTTGTTGCTTTTAATATTTAAATTGTTAAATTAAGGTGTGCAGTATATGCCTAAAATGTTAGCTGCAGTGGAGATAACTACGGCAGCCTAGAGAGAGAAAAACAAAAAGCTATTTATTGCCTGAACTTTTCACAACTATACACTATCTTAAGGCTACTATTCAATATCCAGTGCACAGGCATCTTACCTTGACTCAGAAAAATTATAACTTCAACTGGGCATGCATAGTTATTAAGTTTTATAATTTTATTTTATCCCTGTCTCCTTCACCGGGTCATAAGTTGCTGGGACAAGGCACTGGTGACATCTGTAATTTAGAGTTGTAGGAAAAGCACATGACTTTATACTGACCTATCTGAATGGCCTCAGCAAGTCAAATTTTGTCATCTAAAATCAGGAAAATATATTCCAAGGCAGTTCGCCATCTTTGGAACTGCTGGAGTAAGAACTATGGAGTCTCTAATTTTATTCTCGGAAAGACATTAGCACCAGAATGTTTATTGCAACTCGATTCATAACTGACATGTTGTGGAAGCAACCTAAATGCCCATCAACCCATGAATGGACTGACAAACTGTGGTATATGTATACCACGGAATACTATTCAACCATTAAAAAAGATGGAGACTTTACATTTTTTATGTTTACCTGGATGGAGTTGAAATACATTCTTAGTAAAATATCTCAAGACTGGAAAAAAAAAATGCAATGTACTCAATACTAATATGAAACCAATGTATAAACAATTACTTGCCCATAGAATAAAACACAAATATCATCTAGCAAGGGGAGGGGTGAGGAAGAAAAGGGGGGGAGGAAGGAGGAGAGGCCCATTAGCAGGAGGTGGGAAGACGATTGATGGATTTCACCTCAAGTGAACACCCTACACAACGTGAGGGTGTTCAGCATGCAACCTGCAACCTGGGTGAGGGGCTCAACAACTTTCCCTTGGAAGTGAGAACAAGGTAAATAAGAACAACCTAAAAATGTGTACCCTCACATTAATTTGAAATAAAATTAAAAAACCCAAAACAAAAATCGAGAAAGATGACAATGCATTCCATACAAGACCCTTTATTTACAGAAGAGCAGAAAATTCCAGATCCCAAAAATGTATATAAAGTGCCTTCAACATAATAGATGTTCAATAAATAGTAGTTGTATGATTACTGTTCCCTTCTATAAACATGGTTAATAGTGCTTAAACTATAGCTTCATGTAGTTCATAAATTTTATTCCCTGACCAGGCAAAGGGAAGAAAGCACCGAATGTCTAATACAAACTTTGTTTTTTTAAAGTATTGGCAAAAATCATTACTGTCATGTAAAATCATTCATTTATTCTGGACTTGAAAAAAGACTTCACCAGAGATATGCAAGGAGAACAGGTTGAGACATTCTACTGGACTATAAACGAGTATGTGTTACTTCAATATATTCTGGTTCCCAAGTTCTGTATTGCTCACAGCAGAAAAGGCACACAGAGAAATCTGAGGATGGAGGAGCTGTATTTCTTTATGACCTTATTTGAAAGATAAACTCTTTGGGGAAATATAATTCATTCAGATTATCAAGACCCTGCTGTGCAAATCTACAGTCTGGGAGCACACTATGGAGATCAAAAAATATTTACTTTATTCTGTTGGGTGTAAAAGCTTTTAATGAATGTATAATTAAGACAAAAAAGTGTATACAGCTTTAAAAATTCCACTGCTGAGCCAAGCCATTAATATCCAAGGCACCATACCTGGGCATGATTCCACCTGTTCCCTATTTTGATTACAACCAAGTTATCAATCAAGGTATTATGAGACGACCCACCCTGGTGCCGTGGGAAGGAGCTGTACTCCAGGAAAAGAGAGAACAACATGAAGGATGCTAGTGCGGCTCTGTGGGGAAGGGCTGGCCCTTTAGAACAGGCTGAAAGAAACCAACAAATAAATAACATCCAAACCTTTTAATAGCCTTGGGATGAATCATGTAGGAAAAAAGTTACCATGTTTATCACATATGTAAAGGGATCTGTGAGTTTTCTCAATACTAGCTTAGAGTTGATAGAATAAGTCTAATTATTAAGGAAGAAAAATGAGCTATTCATTGACAATGCCAGCCAGATTACTTGAGATATAAGATAATGTAAACCCAGATATTTTTATACACATAAATATTTAACATACAGAGAGGTTTGGGCATATTTTGTGAACAAATATGTGAATATGCTGGACAACCACATGTAACTCCATATTCATATACTGATAAAATACGTAAATGATGTAATGTGGTTAAATAAAAACAAAGTATTAGCTGCAATTCAAAAAATAGGGAGAAAAAACCCAGCATGCTCTAATTTTTGGAGTCTTGGAAGGCCTATTTAAATACATTTGTGCTGTATAGCAGAGGAATACGACAATTAGGATACTGGTACATTTTCACAATCAATTGTATGCATAATATCTAAGGCTCATGAATAATTTTCTATTGTTCCTGGGGAAAGTCTCTAGTAAGCCCGCAATCTAGTAGGGAGAGAGGACAGAAACGTGGCCTTCAGCAACAACTAAAAATTCTGGCCCAAGTCACTATGTGCTGCAAAATGTGTCTCAAAATTTACTAAAGCTGACTCAGCACATCAGGAGCTTACCAATGAATTACAAACTATACAGGGGACATTAATACAGAGTATGTTTTCCCTTTAATTGAAAATAGTCTGCCTTGGCAACTAGGGTTTTAAAAGTAAAATCTCAACAATTACAAATATTTTTTAAACTCTGGGAGGCAAAATTAAGTTTAAAAATTTTAAAAACAGCAGAATATAAAAGTAATTATGATACACTGCCTTACCTGCTGCAGTATACAGAATGCTGAAAATCAGGCCCAAACCACGCACACTTTAAATCATTCCTCAGCATGTCAGTCATAACTTAATAAAGTAGTTAAAAAAAAAATCCCTCAGTTATCTACATAGACTACTGATGATTACATAATCATCATCATAAATAAGAGTGAAGATTAGAAGGATTTTTGGGTTCAGATCTGCATTGTTTTAGCTTTTATATTTTGGATACTAATAAGGACACATAACATCAATATTTTTAGAAGTACACACCAAATTTATCTAACTATGATGTCAATCTTTTCAAATTTTGACCACTGAGTTAGTGGCCAGGTCCCTGAGTACCTGGGCACAGAGTCTAGAGGAGTTCTCAGCAAGCACAGACACAGGCATCGCCCAGAAACGCATTAGAGTACAGATTCTCAGGCCCCCCCAGACCTCCCAACTCAGAAACTCTGGAGAGGGCCCATCAATCTGTTTTAACCAGCAATTCAGGTGAGTCTTTGCTTGGTCATCTAAGAACCAGTGATCTGGAGCATGCATTTGAGTGGAGAAAGGAGTGACTCCATCCTGCAGAAACATGTTCCTGCAGCAAACCAACCATATGAAGCTAGGGGCAAACATCATCTGAACGTGTGGGGCTGAGCCCTGCCCACCCGGGGCCGAGCCCTGCCCACCCGGAGCTGAGTGCCAGGATACAGACAGGCAGTCATTTTCTAGAGCCTGTAACGTGTGCCCTGGCCGTGCAGTGGGAAGAAGGCTGGGAAGCTGCCCAGAAGAATACGGTGCACAGACAGTGAGAAAGGGGTGGAGGGAAAGTCTGGGAAGGAAAGAAGAGGGTGGCCTTCTCCCCGTAGGAAATAACCTACATTTGTGCTCACTTCAGCAGCACGTACACTAAGAAATAACTCACATTAGTTCTTATAAACAAGGGCATTGCTGTTGTTTACCCGAGTCAGGAAGCATAGGACACCACCTACTTTATAATAAAAAGTTGTTTCACAGAGAGCTCTCATGGTGCAAGCAGAAGGAATTTAATCAAACAATGCATGTTTCTAAGTACCTGCTATGAACTGGAGCTAGATAAAAGCCTTTTCCAGTTGTTTCTTGGATTCTGTATACAAGACGTTTTATTTACAGAAGAGCAGAGGAAACAGTGAAGTAGAACTTCTGTCTACAAGTGTCAATACTATGCAAGGTGCTGCTTTTGTCAAAGCACGGACTTTATTATTTATTAAAGTACAATTGTGGTCTGATGTTTTCACATTTCAGAGGCAGGGAGAAAGTGATGGTTCATTTAGTTGTGACTTTTTAAAAAACAAGGTACCTATGCACTCCTATAAAATCAAAGAGATGTGGCTGGGGGTGGGGGAGAAATACCTTCTACAGAATGGTGATGAGTCTCCCAAAGTTCAGGAACAGACTTGTCCAATTTGATTCAAGGAAGATAGCAAAGTTGCTACAATGTCCAGAAATGAAAAAAGAAAAGCCAGGGGGATGGGTAGGAGGGTAACTGGAATTAATAGAGAAATTCACAGGTGACGCTTTGCGTTAACTGGCTTTGGCTTCCAGGGCACCCAGACGGGATTCTGTGGATACTCTGCATGCTCTACCTCATTGAGTCTGTCGACGTCCCTAAGAGGTAGATCACATGTAGGGAGCCATATCTGTACTTCACAGATGAGGAGTGGGGGCTAAGGGGTTGAGTAACTTGCCCAAGGTCACACAACTTTGGGACATGAACTTCTATCATGGGGAGATAGATAAGTAAGTCAAGACACACAAAACTGTCTGAACAGCCTCCTAGAAGATTGCCCATAATTAAAAAGAGGAGAGAAATCTAACTCTAACTGGGTAGACGGATCAGGCAACTCTGGACGAGGAGATAACACGTGAGCCAAGTACTTGAAGGTGAAATAGGAATTCAGAAGGTGACAAAGTGAGTTAAAAAGAATCCACAGAAAAGGAGACGTCATACAAAGAGCTTTAGGTACAGGGAAATGCATAGAGTTCACAAGACTGAGGCACAGCACATGTGTAGCAAGTTATTTTTATTAAAAAAAGAAAGAAAAAAGGGCGGCACCTATGGCTCGGGGAGTAGGGTGCAGGTCCCATATACCAAGGTTGGTGGGGTCGAACCCGGCCCCAGCCAAAACTGCAAAAAATAAATAAATAAATAAATAAATAAAATAAAATAAAATAAAAAACTTAAAAAAAAAAAAGACTCATGTAGTAGGAAGTTTCATAGTAAAGACAAACTCTGTGTGCCAAATGAAGAGGAATAAACCTTATCCTGAAGGCTAAGGTGAAATACTGAATAATGAATGATTTTAAGCAAGAGTGTGATATGATCGGGTTATATTTTTTAATCAATCAAACAGAATTTTTCATGAATTAAAAAAATTCTTCAAAATCAATCAAACAGAATTTTGGAGGAGGTACTGGTGTGGGGCAAGAGTGGAAGCAGGTTCATAGGTGAGAAGAAGTTTCTTCAGCCCAGGTAATAAGGAACGAGGATCTGAAATACGACAGTGGTCGTGGAAAGAGAGGGAATGAGAGAGCTCGTAGAAGACAAGGGAGCAGAGCTGAAAGGGCTTGGTGTCTGTGTACATGGGGCACAGAGAGATTCGAGGATGGCTCCCGGCTTTCTGGCTGGGTTCACATGCACAATGGTCGTGTGCCTGCGGAACCTCCAGACCAGGCAGCTAAGCTTGGGGATGACAAGGAAGCTGTCCTGGGGTACAGCAGATCAGAGTACATTACGGAGACAAGAAAGAGAAAAGATAGGGTTGGAAAACTCGTCTGCCATCAGAGGATGGTAAGCTAGCTTAGATTTTATGGCAAAAATTGTTTTGTGGGCCAGACAAACAAATGGCACAATACTGATTAGTGTTAGACCACAGGCAAAGAGCCCAGCTAAGTTACCGTAGGAAAGTCCAGGAAAACAATCCAGACTTGACTGATGTCAATGACGAGGACAGAGAAGGCAGCACACTGAGAACTAGTTAAAAGGCTAAACCAGTAAAATTTAGTGGAACTCGTAAGGTCATGGAGGAGGGTAACATACATGAAGCTTTCTGGCTTGTGTGACTGAAAGAGTGACAATAGTGACAGTGAGCAGAGTGACAGCCCCACAGAGCCTCTGAGACCTGAGGGACAGTCCAGTGTTAGGCCTAGGCTATAATGAAAAAATACCAGTTAACTCCTGACCAATTCCTGGGCTGCAAGCCCTCAACAAAATGGAGTAAATCTGGTTCATTCTCAAGATAGAGGGAAAGTACTCACTGACTTCTCGCTTGACTAACTCCTGGGCCTGGGAAATGAACCGACTGTCCCTGGACTGACCTTTAGACAACAGCAGGTGGAAGGGACACCGAGACAAAGATGTGTGGAGGGAAAGCACTGGAACTAAAATGTATGGGAAACCATACAACAAAAATGTATGACTAATGGCTAACTAACCGCAAAGTTCTGCTTCTGTACAATACTGGCTTGCAACCCCCACCCAGGGGGTGCACCTGGACAGCCTGTGTGCCAACCAGGACGCAAACCCAGCCTTAAAAATTCAATCCCTTCCGCACTCGTGGCTGCTCTCAGAAACCCCATGTTGGGACACTGACGCAGTCACTGGCCGACTCTTCAATAAAAGGACTGCCTGGAGGCACCTGTAGCTCAGTGAGTAGGGCGCCAGCCACATACACCTAGGGTGGCAGGCTCAACCCCGGTAGGGTCAGCTAGGCAACAATGACAGCTACAACAACAACAAAAAAAGCTGGTGTTGTGGTGGGCACCTGTAGTCCCAGCTACTTGGGAGGCTGAGGCAAGAGAATCGCTTAAGCCCAAGAGTTTGAGGTTGCTGTGAGCTGTGATGCCACAGCACTCTACTGAGGAAGACATAATAAAACTCAAAAAAAAGGACTCTGCTGTAAATCTGGTTTGGCAGTGTAGTCTTTGTAGAACTCCTGGGCACAACAGAAGGAGCTAATGGAAGAGGAGCTTGTGAAGCAAATGCAGCAAATGAAAAGGAGTAAGAGAACTAGGAGCAGAGTCCCGGGAAAGAGAGACACAGGAGAAAAGGCATCTGTGTCAAAATGCTGCAGTGGGATCACACTAAGATGCCATAAGGGGCCAGACGCTGGGGTTCACACCAGTAATCCAGCACTTGGGAGGCCAAGGCAAGAGGACTGCTGAAGCCAGGAGTTTGAGAGCAGACTGGGAAATATAGCAAAACCCTATCTCTACAAAATATTTTTTAAAAATAGCTGGGCATGGTGGTGCATACCTGTAGTCCCAGTTACTAGGAAAGCTGAGGCAAGAGGATAACTGGAGCCCAGGAGTTGGAGGTTGCTATGAGCTATGAGATGGCACTCTACCTAGGGTGACAAAGTGAGACTCTGTCTCAAAAAGAAAAGAAAAGTTTCTCCCACCTCATTGATCCCACTTACAAACCAAAAAGTGCCAGTGGAGTAGGAGATCAAAGCCACAGGAAACAGGGGGGTAACTGATGCAGTAAGGCGCAGGAAGGTAGTTCAGCTTCAGAGAAAAGGCAGACACTCTGCCGTGAGTAGCAGAAATAGTTACAGGTGAGGTGCACGGGAGAAGGATTATCTCAAATAAAACATAGATTTTCTTTTAACCTCGTTTCCAAGTATCAATAATGGAATTAAGGAGAATGATGTTTGTTTGTTTGTTTTATTTATTCCAAAAGTCCAGTGTTTTATTTTCAAGAAGAAAAATATATGCTGAAAGTGACTTGAAAATTGCCCCGCTAACAATAATTGGCTTAGAATCGAAATTACTCGTATTAAAAAAATCATTCAAGACTATCTTTCCCCTCTTTAAAAAATCACAAAGAAAATACAGCAACACTAGATTACCCACCCAACAAATTAAAATGCCAAAAGGATCTCCCCAGCCAGCCAGCATGCCCGTGGGCTGTCACTTGTTCACGTCTGTTAGTGTGGGTTTGAGGATTAAAAGCCAACATAAAACCACATAAAAAAATTAATTGAGACCCTAAAATGGCTACAAAAGATCTTATGATGCATTTTGAAGCCAAATACGAATGATATTTGGCAAATATAATATTCTGAATGACCCATGCCAGATAGCAAATACTCTGGATTAGAATAGATAACTAGCAGTTGGCTGTTTTTTTGCAGTTTTGGCAGGGGCTGTGTTTGAACCTGCCACTCTCAGCATATGGGGCCGGCACCCTACCCACTGAGCCACAGGTGCCGACCCACAGTTGGCTATGCTTTAATAGATCTGATAGATTTCAACCCTTTTTTTTTTTTATCATTTTCACTGATTAAAAATAATCCAAAAGATTAAGCAATTTATAATACATTTTCCAAACTTTGTACTTAACTTTGTCTAAACACAAGAGTATCTGCTCTAGCAAACTGTAGAATGGCACTGAGTTACTGCATTTGATTATGGGTGTATTAAATATATATGTGGATATGATCATTTGTCTTCTCTAATGTGCAAAAGAAAATGGCTTGGTACTGGAGAAAAATGAGCATGAGTTATAACTTCTCAACTTTGAAGATAAATTATTCTATTTGGAATACGCATGATATATTGTATATTTGGGCAATACTGTTAATTTAATACTTAAAATGATAACAATACATTGTTTGGAAGAGATAACGTTCTATAAGTCATTGTAGTGTTTAAAAAATGATAATCTAATTATAATACCATAAAATACAAAAGCTTCTCAGGGTCAAATTTAATCCCTATAGAAAGTATTTTCAACCTAAAAAAAATTTCAATGGGTAAAACTAATGGAAGGCTGGTAACATATTTCTCTTACCATAATATAAAATTTTAATATTTAAAAAGCAGAGAGGGCGGCACCTGTGGCTCAAGGAGTAGGGCGCTGGCCCCATATACCAGAGGTGGTGGGTTCAAACCCAACCCTTGCCAAAAACTGCAAAAATAAATAAATAAATAAACAGCAGAGAGAAAATTACTGAATGTAGGTACCTTCTGATTCTTCAATACATACTGAACTCCCATGACATGAGGGAAAGGAGAGACTGAGTATAAAATTGCTATGAAAATAGCATGATCCCTGCCCTCAAGAGTCCCCACCCCACCCCTGGAGTAGTCGGGAGCAGTACAAGACATTTTCCAACAGCATTGAACGATGTGCACAATCATGCAAAAGTGACATGCAGATACTTTCGGCCCTGGTGAAGGTATTGCAGGGATCCAGTGTTTCTCCAGGATGAAAGGGGAAAAATTTTTTCTTAGTAAAACCCCCATTTGTGTAAAACAAACATACACACAAAGACCCAGGATTTCCCTAACCCCATCAGGAGAGAGCAACAGCTTTAAACCAGGGGTCCTCAAACTGTGGCCCGCGGGCCATATGAGGCGGTGTGATTATATTTGTTCCCGTTTTGTTTTTTTACTTCAAAATAAGATATGTGCAGTGTGCATAGAAATTTGTTCATAGTTCTTTTTTTTAAACTACAGTCCGGCCCTCCAACGGTCTGAGGGACAGTGAATTGGCCCCCTGTTTAAAAAATTTGAGGACACCTGCTTAAACCTTTGTACCTTCACTGAAAAGAAAAAAATGACTAATTCTCACGGTGGCCCATTTAGTGTGAAACTCAGTGCTAAGACGAGGGACGCCAAACAGACCTCGGTCACAAGGAAGACAGGGCAGTGGTGCTCCTCCCTCCCTTTTCCCTCACCTGCCCTCACCTGCCCTCCTGGCTTTTGAATGATGAACAGTGAGACTCTGGGCCACATGTGCACCATAAACACAACACCACCTCCCATCTGGGGAAATGATCTCTCATGCTCGTAAAAGCAGAAAACACAACCAGTGGAAGAAACCCTCTGTTTCCCATACAGTGAAAATGCTCCACCTATAGCCCTGACGGGCCTTTCCTCTCACATCCCAGCAGTCTCCTCTTGCAGGTCACGTCTTTCACATAAAAGTGCTAAACTAATGCCGCTTAATGACAAATTAATGTCCATGAATAAAAAATACACCTCTAGTAGCATAGAGTAATTTGCCATTACAATATCATCATTGGACATGCCCCTGGTTTAATACGATGTATTTAATTCATAACCTAATGAGTGATATATAAAAAGAGGGAGATGAACCCTGCAATTACATTTATGTGAGTCTGTCACCTTATTTGTAAAACCTTAGAGTCATTTACATTCAAATTAGAACAAATGAGTGATTTCACAAAGTGCGCTGATAAATGACCACAGCAGCCCCAGACAAAACTGTATTTCCTGTGAACACATTAACAGTTTCCTATTATTTGTTAAAAATTACAATGCGTATTGCCCAGTGTGGTGTGAATAATGACTTTTTACTGATTAGGTCAGAAGAGTAATATGTAGCAAAATAAATAATTTTTCTTTTCATTTTTTCTGATTTTTTGCTTTAAATTAACTACTGCATTCTGGTGGATTCACACTGCCACCTGCTGTCTGGGAACAGACACTGGACATACATTCCTATCAAAGGGAGTTTATGTATTCACTACTTTGGTAGTTTTATAAAAAAGTCTACATGATGGTTCTTTTTTCTCAATACATTTAAATTGCTTGTCATTATAAAGACTGTGATAGTGAACAGAAAGTACACTTGTTCACAAAACAACAGGATATATGATTGGAGGAATGGGTATAAAATTTAAAAACATCAGCTGGTTGATTTTTTTGAAGCTAACTATAAACAAAGACATCTTTAGCCTGGCACGGTGGCTCACATCTGTAATCCTAGAACTCTGGGAGGCTAGAATTAAACTAGCCCTGAACTCAGGAATTTGAGACCAGCCCGAGCCACAGTTAAGACCTTATCTCTACTGCAAACAAAAAAATTAGCTGGGCATTGTGGAGGGCACTCATACCCCCAGCTACTCGGGAGGCTAAGGCAGGAGGATCCCTTGAGCCCAGGAGTTTGATGTTGCCGTGAGCAAGGCTCACATCACAGCACACTACCCAGGGTGACAGAGTGAGACTCTGTCTCATCTTCGGCAAAGTACCTGAATCCTAACACACCACTTCCAGGAAATCCATCACCAAGTGCAGTGCCGACACCCCCGATCTTATGGCACTGTGCATCAGCAGAGGACAGGGGGCTGTGTGTGATGTTTACCCCACCCCTGACGCTTGGGACAATCTAAAGGGAACTGAAAGGCCCTGCCTGCCACCAAGGATCTCTACCAGCTAGTGTTCTCCCAAATGGTAAGTCCCAACATGAAAATTCTGCCACAGGGCCCAGAACAAAGTGGGCCAGGAAAGGCACTATGCCAGGAGATGAGGCTGGGGAAGAACAGGCCTAGGCTTGGTGATGAAGATCAGGACTTCTGTAGGGAAATACTGCACCTGAAAGATCATCACAGGAGGTAATGGAAGTCTCCGCACCAGAGCAACATCCTAGTCTTCAATTTAAGTTTCTTTATCCCTAAAAAGAAAATAACACCCACCTGCCTTGAGGGGTGGCTCAGCAGAGTGGGAATGGGAGTCCTTGCGGAAACGCAGCATGACAGGCCCTCAGTGTGCGCTGCCTCACTTCTCTGGGAAAGATAGAGATGCTCTGGGGATTGCAGTTTGGCATGGAGAGACGCTAGGAACAAGCAGAGAACCTAGGAGATACTGTAACCTATAAGCAAGAATGGCAAGGGCCTGGGGAGACGGAAGGCCCCCTAACTCCCGTCACTTAGCATCACGTTCACTGGCGCTCCCTTTTATCCAGACAAACATGCTTTGGGCCTGTGTGGAGACCTCACAGCCTACAGGGCTAATTCAAAGCTGTCCTCGCTGACACAGAGGGGCTCTGTTCCTGCAGTATGGGGCACTTGTTCTCAGCAGCCCACCACAGGAAAAGCAAGAGGAGGTGCTCATACAGGGGCCACAGGTGTCTCTCTCCTTTTCTTGGGGGGAGAGGGGGGAAGAAGCAGCATCTACCCGTGTTCAGAGGGTCTTCAGGCTGAGGCAATCGCTGGTGGCTGGGGAGGGTCAGGGAGCGTCGCACGTGGTTATCTTTGGACTAGTGAACAGTAGTACTGGTGACAGAAGGTAGTAGAGCAGGGTCCATCCACCCTTCACTCCTCTGGCAGAGGAACCAAAGAAATGATGGCAATTTCAGAACAACAAAACCTTGCCAGACATCCTAGTGAGAAGTAAGGTTTCAAAAGCTCTTGAGTTGACAAAGTACTACCTGAGGATGGAAAATATATTAGCATTGACTGACAGGGAATGATCTCTAGGGAATTGAGATCTGACAGGGAATTGAACACTGGAAATTTTTCACTTAAAAATTATTTTTACATACTCAATAAAATGGTCTCATACAAAATTAAAAATCATTTGAACAATATTGCCAACAAATAGCAAATAAGCATAGCTGTAAGACCGTATGGAAATAAAACAGACTAATCCAGTCTGTGATTTTTATAATCCTAAGACAGAAGCAGAGTATATGTTTTTAGAAGACTGAAATAATGAAGGTTTCTGCATATCCATGATTTTGGGACTCACGTCGCCAGTTTCCTTCTACAAGTTTGACATCTTACAATAATCCCAGACTAGAAGGAAAAGCCTATACAAAAGAATGAAATGAAAACATATTTGTGAAAGTTTCAACCACTATCAAAGGAACCTGAATGGCAGTTAACTGCCCATTAAATGTACCTGTATACAAGTTACACTTTTACCTAAGCAAAGAAATGAAATACAACAGTTAAATTCCAAAGTGCACTTAGTATCTCAACAAATTCATCTGATCGGGTAGGAGAAAGTATCTGTGTACTTTTGATGTTCCCCTGGAATTCTTATTTATAGAAAATTATAGGTGCAGTTATCCAAAGACACACACATACATACACACCACTTATAATGTGCATCATGATAACTAACGCTGTAACCAAACTTGTATCATCAATACGCATCACCAATTATTATCTGCCAGGGAAAAAGTGAATCAGGTGATGATACCTAAAGCTCCAAGCTGCAATATTTGACAGAGAAATGTCAAATAAAGTAATGTCAATTTCACAGGTCAAACACATACTTTTGAAGTTGTATGTACGATTTCCATTTGCTACTGGCAGAAAAGGATTAAAAACAGCTTTCCCATGCCATTTAACAATATTGAAGGGAAAAGAAAGTAAGATAAAAATAGTCAAATATGTACTATTAGATTAAACGTGCTCAGATGATGACAGAAATTCCCTGTGTTGTATGTGGATTGCTCCTTGGGTGCACACCGCTGCACTCATCACACTGTCTTTCGGGGAGGTGCTGGCTCCTGTTCCCTCAGGGTTGTGAGGAAGATTAAGTAAGATGCTGTATGAGAAAGAGCTTTGTAAACAACCTAATGGGCACCAGAAGTCAATGATAAAGGAAGTATTTAAAATTGGAGAAAATAATTAGAAAGAAAATAAAGTAACTGGGCAAGAAAACAATTTTTTTCTGCTAATATCATGTCATATGCCCAAAGATAGTGGAATTATCTTAAAATTATCGCTATTGTTATAGTGCTGTAATAAATGCAAGTGAAAGTGACCACCAGTGGGGTAATGGGAAGATCCTAAAGTTAGAAGTAAGTTCTTAACTCTCTGTAAAGTCAATCTGCCTAAGATGCCCTATATCTCCCTCCCTACCTAAGAGTTTTCATTCAAGAAAAAAAATAGTCTTTGTAATCAGGAAGGCCGACCACTCACCAGTTATATTACCTCAGACAAGTTGCATAAATTTCAAATCTCTGATTTTTCATCTATAAAAATGTGCGGTTGTAAGAACTGAACATGAACACATCTGTGAATACACACTCAATGCTGGTGTACAGGAGTTTTCTCTCCCTCCTGCTCATGGAACTTTTCTGACCAGCCAGCAAATCAGGGGGACACACACAGGCCACTCAACCCCTCTCCAGCATTCATTGCCTGGGAAGTGCACAAGGAGATTAGTCACATAGGACTTTGGGATATGTTAGCTACCCTTACTGCTATCTTCAACTACCACTGAACGTGTCCTGCGCTTGTTATTTCTGAAATCAGAGAACACTGTTACAGACCAGGACCCTGTCCAGTGTCATCTTTTCCAGACCCACAGGGAACCCTGTATGTGGCTGTTGAGTTAATCTGCTGCCCAAGAGTAGGCGGGACGTGGGGTTGGGCAGTGAAGGTGGAAGAAAGCTGCAGCTCCTTCCTGGGAGCCTGTCGGCTTCCTCCTGGAGACATTCTACCCCATTTGACCTGTCATTCAGCTCCAGTGGGTATCTCCTCCTGGAGACATTCTACCCCATTTGACCTGTCATTCAGCTCCAGTTGGTGGGGGACAGCTTATGGTAAAGGAGAAAGGAATGAGAAGGGCATAATAGCAGGATGAAAGCTCACATACCTGGATGAGATAGTGGGAACATAAATTGAGAAGCTCCAACAGCTGTAGGTGACTGCCAGCTGCTAACACATCCTGGATCACACCTGGCTCCAACAAAATCTGTTTGGGTTTTTAATAAAAATAAATCCATAAGTTAAATTTAACAATCAGTATAGTATTACTTAATGTGTAAATATACCATACTATGTTTAAATTTCTGCTTTATATATTCGATCTGAATTAATACTGCTCCTTTGTATGGAAGTCTGTTCTTCTCTTTCTTTTTTTTTTTTTAGAGACAGAGTCTTACCCTATCGCCCTCGGTAGAGTGCCATGGCCTCAACAACTCACAGCAACCTCCAACTCCGCGGCTCAGGTGATTCTCCTGTCTCAGCCTCCTGAGTAGCTGGGACTACAGGCACTGGCCACAACACCCGGCTATTTTTTTTGTTGCAATTTGTCTGGGGCCAGGTTTGAACCCGCTACCCTGGGTATATGGGGCTGGCGCCCTACTCACTGAGCCACGGGCGCCGCCCAGTTCTTCTCTTTCTATTCTGATTAATGAGCTGCAGCCCTCACTCTAACACCTGAATTTTCTCTTTACCATGTGGGCTGATGTTTATTCCCTGTGTGTAAAGCTCTGCACGTAACCACTTATTTTTTTACATGGATGTGGACATCTTCAAAGAACAATATAAACTTCTTAAAATTCAGTTTGTGATATAATGTTATAAAATACAAAAGAACAGAGTTTTACTTTTTTCAGAGTATTATATGTTTCAGATTTTGCTTTTCAGTAGATCACAGAAACAATACCATCAACACATGTCTTAGGGGAATGGGCGATAGCTCTCCTTGCCATATGCACCCAGACTTGGATATTATCCCATTTTATTTGTGAGTCATAGAACAGTAACTTCAATCACAAACTTTCATTTTTATCTTTCTTAGTCTCAAATTTCTCATCTCTTCTATTTAAACAAAGGATTTATAAATAGCATTTGTAGAATATAAAGCCATCACAGACAAGGAAAACCTCCCAAGTGTACTGGTGATAGCAATTCTTGAATCTTTCAGTTAAGTCTGATTATCTGCTGTGGCCAGCTCTTGAGCAGCTGAATAGGGCAGAAGAAAGACACACAACCACTCTGACGAAATTCACGTTACATGCATGACTGCCAAGCACCAGGAGGCCTTGAGTGATGCCCCAGCCATCCATTCTAATCCGTGGCCCCGCCTAGGGGTTCCCAAAGTCTGGTCTCTGAAGCAGCACATCAGCACCCCCTGGGAACTCGTGAACACACACCAAACTCTGGGTATCTCCCCAGACCTACCAAACCAGGAACTGTCAGGGTGAAGCAGCTGGTGTTTTAACAAGCATGGGAAATGTCTTAACACAATAACTAAGAAAATGCGGTGAAGGCTGTTAACCAGTTTGATGAAAGTATTTCAAATTGTATATAAAACCAACACATTGTACCCCATGATTGCATTAATGTACACCACTATGATTTAATGAAAAATAAAATAACAAGTACGGGGAGGGAGGCAGGAGGCCCCTTCTGCTCTGCTACTTCATCACGCTCCTTTCTCCTCCCCCTCTGCCTTGTTCTCCCTTCACCATGTTCCAAAGGCTCCACCACCAAATCCGCCAACCCACCTGCCTGGGTCTGTATCGGTGCGTTTTGCTTTTTCCAGCACTCCACCTGTGCACTTGACCCCAGCCCTTTCTGCCTGCAATTGTTCCCTCCCAATCCTGCATCACTGTGTCTAGAGGGCAACTCCCATCAGCTCACCAACATACCCTCATGGCTCTTATCTTAAAAAGCAGACAGAAGTCCCCTCTCTGGACAGCACAGCTCCCTGCTGCTGCAGCACGGTCCCCTTCATAACAGATCTCGGGATGTCCTATGCACGTCACTGTCATCCACTCTACTCTGCCCTCTTGCGCATCCACTCCTGTTCCCACCGTTCCACTGAAAATGTTCTTGTCAGGTCACCAGTGACTCTTATATTTCCAAATCCAATAGCCATTTCTCAAAATATTCAATCTTACTCAAGCCAGCAGCAGATCACAAAGTTCACTGCGTTCCTTCTTAGAACCAATTCTTCCCTTCCCTTGGGACCACCCTGCTTCCCTGGCCAGTCCCTCTCCATCTCCTGACTGGCCTCTAAGCTTCGGAGATGCCCAGAGCTCAGTCCTCAGACCTCATCTCTCCTCTCTCCCCTCACTCTGTGGATGGTCTCATGTACTCCCATGGCTTTAAAACCATATGCAGTTGACCCTCAAAACAGCATGGGTTTAAACTGGTGGGTGCACTTACACGAAATTATTTTTTCAACCAAACTTAGATCAAAAACACAGTATCTGCAGGATGTGAAACTTATATGGAGGCCAACTTTTCCTTCAAGTGGGCTCTGCAGGATGAACTGAGAACTTGTACACGCTTGGATTTTGGTATTCTGGGGGGTCATGGAACCAACCCCCCGAATACACTGAGGAATGACTATATACACTGATGACACTAAAATTTGTTTCTCCTCCCCAACCTCATCCCTTGGACTACAGACTTTCATATCCAACTTCCTGTTCGGCATCACAATGTGGATGTCTAATTAGCAGCTCAAACTGAGCACACCCCAAACAGAACTCTTGACCCTTCACCACCACCACCACTGCCGCCATCCCAATCCTACCAACTCAGGAAACCTCAAGTGCCTGTCGTTTAGGCTAAAACCCCAGAGTCATTCTTGACTCCTCCCGTTTCTCTCATACCTCACACCAGGTCCATCAGCCAGTGCGGTTGGCTCTATCTTCAGACCAGCTCCAGAATCCAATCACCCCTCACTGCCTATGGTCGGCTCTATCTTCAGACCAGCTCCAGAATCCAATCACCCCTCACTGCCTGCACCATTACTGCTCTCATGCCGTCCACTCTCCTTCCTCCTAATGAGGTACACTGCTTTCTCCTTTGTCCCCTCACACTGTTTTCAATAAGAGCAACCAAATTCATCCTTCAAAAACACCAATGAAACCACGTTAGTCCCTTTATTCAGAAGACCAATGACTTTCCATCTCAATGAAAATAAAACCCAAAGTCTTCACTGCAACCCAAAAAGTCCCTTGAATATACTGAGCACCTCCCTGTTTACAACCTGTTTTCTCTGCCCCATCACTCACTCCAGGTATCAGTGTGGCTCACTCCTGCACGCCCTGCAGACTTCTGATCGCTATCACCTTATCTGAGTGATTTTGTGACCGTTCCATGTAGAATGGCACCCTGTTCCCCGACACCCACCATTCCCTATCTCCTAGCATTGCTTTACACTTCATCGTATCACTCACCACCTCATGTTTCATATTTATTTGTTTGACTGTTCTGTTTCTCTATTCACTAGGATCTCTCCAGGAGAGCAGGAACTTGGTCCATTTTGTGCTCTTGGCACTTAGAACAACACCCAGCACACAGTGTTGCTCAATATTGATGAATTTATTTCATTAAAAATATTGATGAATTAATTGATCTATACACATTTTAATTCAGCATTAATTTTAATTAATCTTATTAATTAATGTAACCTACAAAGAAAAAGAAGTTCAAATTAAATCCCTGAGCTAGTAAAGTAGTGAAAAAGTTTAGCACAGGAGGCAAAAATATCAACACTCATCTTATTCTGAAAATTCTTTATAGCTCCCTTTCCATCTAGTCAGAAAGAGAAACCTCAAGGAAGGAGACTTTGACTGACATTCCGGAAATTAGTGCCGCTCCCATCACAGGAGCAAGGATGTGACACGGCCTGAGGTGGAGAATGGGGAATAGACGGATTAGAAAGGTTAGTTTTAGCCCTTAAATCCTGTCGGTTGCACTCATTTTACACAACTGGTATTCATGATGACCTTCAAGCTTGGTAATGCCAAACACAAAGACAGAAATTACAGAAACAAGATGAACATCCCCTCGCGTGGATGACACGCCCAGCAGGCTGACTGCCAGAAACTGTCCCATGAAAAACCCACACTGAGATTTTGTTTTTATCTTTCCTATTTTTTGTTCTGTAGTTTTTTCCTCCACTCATTAGAACATACGTTTTTCTAAAGGATACTTTAGCACAGAAAATCCCTAAGTGCTTTTAAAGGTTTGGAGAAAGGCCCTTCCCAGAGTAGCTGGTTCTCACAGCAACAGTGCAAACCCCACTGTATTAAATTCAGCTGTTTGGCTCTGTGGCGCCGGCTGCTCTAATGGATTTTTTCCAGAGAATTTGTTCAGGCAACAGTAAGAACAAAGATTCGATCTCCTCTTGATTTATAGTGTGGTGAATTTATCTATCACTTGCCTGTAAGGACTGGCCCCAAAGCGTTACCTCTGTAGAAGGAAGGGATCTCAAATACGCACATTTATAAAGGACAACTAAGGAAGCTAAACTTTAAGTTCTGCAAAACATCACGTTTAGGCCTTTCAGAAGCTTATACCCACCAACATGGACGCAGACACTCAAACCAGGAGGATCACTTGAGGACCACGTAAGGAACGGAGGGACGTCCCCGGGAAAGCGAAAAGCACAGAATGGTGGACTAGGAGCCAATACCGGTGGCTTGACACAGCCAATCCCTCATTGGTCTGGAGGAGCACAGCTCAGCGAGGGGCATAAAAAGTAGGCACAATGAAAGTTTTAATAACAAGAGATCAAGAAAATGCCAGATGCATAAAGCCAAGGGCCCCAGAATCCAACAGGGAAAGTGAAAACCCTAATAAGCCGATTAGGCCTTTACCTTCAATGATGTTCACCTGTGTGGGTGGAGCTCATCTGTTAGGTGGAGCTCACCTTACAGGTGGGTCTCACCTGCACAGCTGGGACTCCTTTAGATTTGCAAACAGGTTTGTACTGAGGAACAGGAGCAGGCTTAGGTGGGTATGAATATCTCTTGTTCACAGGGCCATCAGGATGCTCTCCCTGTCTCCACCCACACCTGACCTCTGGGTGGCAGAACACAGGAGCCTGCACTTAAAAGAGGGGAGCTGGACAGTGCCAGCTTGGGTGGTAATACTCTCATTACCTGCAGTAGGCTCAGGCAGGTCTGGGCATGTGAACCAAGAGAGGGCCACAGCTGACGTCCGCTCCAAACACTGAGACTCTGTACTCGTTTTGGTGGGAATAAGAACTGGCCGGCAACTGTGATGCTGGATGGTATGACCAAGTAATAGAGGTAAAACCCACAGGTGCAGGAGAAGGGGATGGATGCCTTATGAGCAATCATATTACATCAGAATTCAGTTATGAAGTGGGCCAACCGCTCTCCTTGGAGAAGGCACTCTTGAATATTCTGTCTAAATATGTTCTCTGGCCACCAGTCCAAGCAGAATTGGTAGTAGGCAGATGAACTGGCATAATCCCTAATGAAGGTCCTCAAAACTGGAAGAAGACTGGGGGCTCTGGTCCCCACAATATCTTCAGGCAGGATGCAGGAGGAGTGTGGGACCTGAGGTGGGATTCTGCACAGGGCATGATGGCCTGGGTGACCTCAGGCAGAGCCCATCCCTCCCTAGGCAGGGAGGCCAGGGCAAGGACAGACCGGTTGGAGCAGGGACAACCCCCAGGGCTTCCTAGTCCTGGTCCCTCCTTCAGCACATCTTCCTGCACTGCCAAGTGTCCATTTTCTCAGTTCTGTCTTGTTCTACGTCTCTTTATTTTTCATCTTACTTTCACCTTGCTTCTTGGACTGGCTGTTGGTAGGGATGGTCTTTAATAGCCATGGCAAATCTCAGTATGACTTTTTTTTTTCTTTTCTTTTTGGCCTGTAAACGAAGGAGTTGACATCTTCCGTAAATGTTGTATCTTTAGGTTTTCAAAGTTATCTTCTTCATTTCTTGCTTTAGGGCACTTTTAAATTACTTGCTTCTGGTTTGCAGATATAGTAGGCTAAAGAACTGGAGCCCATTAAGGCCCAACAGCACTAAGCACGCTTCCACACGTGCACATGTGAAGATGCCTTTGCAAGCACAAGCACTCCTGCAACTGAAAATTAGATGTAATCCAACACAAGAGGAAATGAGTACATTTTCCCTCTTCTCTATACTTTCTTTGGGACTTCTTTTCTCTGTATAACAAAATGGCAAGTTATCACAATTTTGAACATATGAATTATCAAATAAATACAACAGGATAAATAGCTTTTAAATGATTAGATATTCAAGACCCATAAAACCTTTTGCATAAAGTTCTCCTGTGTAAGAGTATCTTATAGATGAAAACTGAAACACAAAATCTGCTTAGCTGTGAGAAATCGTCCCACTTAGGTGATCGGAAGTTTTTGCTTCAAAAGCATATGGATTTTTAATCCACAAGGTGGCGCCCATGTTTCAAGCAAAGGATTTTCTAAATTACACACCACCTCTACTTCTGACATCATAAAAAAAATCCAAGTGAGGATAATGAAACACATGAGTTCTACTTTGTAAATATTTCTATCACATTGGGAAATGTTCATAAATACTTCTGTTGAAGGGCTCAATTTGAGCAATAATGGTTATAATTCAGTAGTTCTTCACAAATCAGGGAGTTCAAACTTTAGAAACTTGTATTCAGAAACCCTCACAGTTGGTTTTACTTTTAAAACTTATCTCCAACTCTGTGACCATCTACTCCTTCTGCTAAGGACAACAGTCCACTGTTCTCCAAACTCCAGCAACATCTTGTTCTCCATCCTCAATCACCTCCTCCTCACTTCTTGAATCAAGAAAACAGATTAGATGTCAAAATCCCACTCATTCTTTAAGATCCATCTCTAAGTCCACCTCCTCTAAAAAACTTAGCAAGCTCTTTCCTCTACTCCAACCTCCATCTGGAATTAATCTCATGGGTTTGGATCACACAGCTTAGAGTGCCAACTAGCCAGCCTCTTTATACTTTCCTCCAAATCTAGTCTGTGGTTTCATGATCACAGAGTGGCTGCTATACCTCCAAACATTGCCTCTGCATTCAAAGCAGATAAGAAAAGAGAGAGCATAAAACAAAACCTATTTGCCAGGTGAGTCTGTGATTATTTATCAGAAAAACTCTAGATTTCCTACAAACACTGTCACATAGACTCCCATTTACATCTCAATGGCATTACACATAGCTGTAGAAAAGCTTTGGAAATTGAGTTTTTATAGCTGGATGCACCATTGTCCCAAATCAAATTAGAGTTCCCTATAAAGAAAAAAAGAGGGAATGAATATTGGGTGGGCAATCACAGTGTAGGCATGGCACTCACTCAGCACAGTATCAATGTATAGTAAATCCTCAGTAGATATTGACTATTACTGGTTTCTTTCTTGTGTAAATAAGTGCTTTTCCTCTAAGTTGTGCCCTGTCATTGTTTTACCTAAAATAACTTGATGGCAGAGTCTACCCTATTTTAGATTCATTGCTAGAAAATCCTAGAAGAGCACCTCTAGAGTATTTACTTCAGAAATGGCTTGGCCTTGAAACACAGTATCGGAGGAAAATGTCAGACTATGTCAAAAGCCTCATTTCCCCCCTGGGCACATGCTAATCCTCATTAATGGTTATCTGATTAAAGGATCAAATAAAGGGACACAGTAGACCTTTAAAATACCAGCTATAATAACTTGTCCAAATAAGGGTGACGTAGGGGTTGGTAGTGTATGTAATGAATGTGTGATTTGATCAATTCCTTAAGTTTCAAATTTTGTCAGGTGGCTTTCCCTCCCTCCCTGCCTCCCTCTCTCTCTCTTTCTTTCTTTCTTTTTTTTGCAGTTTTTGGCCAGGGCCAGGTTTCAACCCACCAGCTCCAGCATAGGGGTCGGCGCCCTACTCCTTTGAGCCACAGGCGCCGCCTTCAGGTGGCTGTCTTACAAACATAGTACACTCACACAAATTTCTGAAAGACCTCAATATCAATCATTTAAAAATGTTAAGAAATATTTCAATTTATCAAATAAACTTTTACTTTATGAAAAAGCAATCAACTTTTCCATCTACTATTAGAATATGTAAGAAGATAAAACTAGATTTGATTTTAACAATTATTTATTTATTTATTTTGCAGGTTTTGGCCAGGGCTGGGTTTGAACCCACCACCTCTGGTACATGGGTCCAGAGCCCTACTCCTTTGAGCCACAGGCACCGCCACAGAATATTTTTAAATGATGTTGAAAACTACAAAAGCAAAATAATATTAAAAATCCTAATTAAAAAAAATTAATAAAAGCGGGCAGCACCTGTGGCTTAAAGGAGTAGGGCACCAGCCCCATATGCTGGAGGTGGTGGGTTCAAACCCAGCCCTAGCAAAAAAAAAAAAAAAAAAAAAAAAAAAATTGAGGTTACTTTTGCAAGAATCATTTTATTATTACAAAATTATATTTTAGTTGATTTTTTACTTGGATATGAATGTAAAAGTTTTCAGACCATCCTAAGAAAATTCTTTCTCTTTGAGATGAATAAGACTGAAGTTAAGAGGAAAATAGTTACAGTGAAACAAAAGTAATTAGAGAAAGGCTTTAATCATATTTTATCTTAGTCAAATTTTAATATGATAATACGTGCATGTATAATTTGGTACAAAATAAGAATGTGAAAAAATTTCAAAATGAATACAAATTTCAGAACTGTATTTTCAAATTTATATTTTATTTGAAATGATTGATTTTATTTGAAATGATTGAATATATTTTCCTGGAGGCATTATAAATATGTCTTTCCCTTCAAGACTCCGGTAAAAATGCAAATTCCCAATTAGTATTTTATACCGTGTTCAAATAAAACACAAAAATGAGAAATGGTTTTATTTAACTTGCTGTTGGAAGTTTTCTATTTTTCATGAGTTCATTCATTACTAAATTCCTATTAAATAACACAGCTGTAATAATGAAACAGAAAACAGATTGCCCGGGTTCAATTGGTACATGTTGCTTATTATCTTTAAGCCAAGCAAAACACAGACCAAAACATATACATAACTCTAACTATAGATAAAAGAGAATATCTCTTATCTTTTTATCATCCTCTAATCGCCAGTACTTCCTATAAAAGCTTAAAATATGGTATGAGGATGCTACTCTGTATCCATATTAAGTATAAAAATATTTAAAAGGTTTAGAGTGTAATGAGTGATATTATCTTAACTGCAGATTTTCAGCAGATATTAAATGTTCAAAATTGCAGGACTGCAAGCTACATAAGTCACCTTTTTCAAGTTAATTAAACAAGATGTTTCACAGCCTGTAGTACTAACATTTGTATCACTATTGGCTACTTAGAGGTAAAAACCTGGGGCTGTGTTTCAATGGCCAGAATCTTCAAAGGGAATTCTAATAGAAATAAGAGGAAAACAGAATAAATTAAATGGCAATTATCATGTTTGAAATAATGGAATAGTTAAGTGGAACTAAGTTCTAACTTATAGGTAAGTAATTTGGTTTCTCTAAATAAAGTCCAAAATAATTTTTGCTCATTGATAGTATAATTTAATGCAGAGATGTGTATATAATTGAAAAAAAAAAAAACAGGTGATAAGAAGAATATAGCTTTTACTTGTGATCAGAACAGTCATTACCAGCAAAATACTTTTTCCTACTCAAAATATCCCTGATAACATCTATCAGAACATCAGATTTTATAGAGTGTATAAAAACATGGATTTAAAATTCAATATATTAAAATGAAAGCCATTATTTGATACATCTGTAAAATATATACATTTTTTGTTTAAACTTACAAGTTATTTTTTTGAAGATTGTGCCTCCATCAAAGCAAGACTCACATTTTGATACGGTGTATGTCAGTTATGGCAAAATGAATTGCTGTGATATATAACACAACAACATTTCAACTACTTGCATGAACAGAAGTTTACATTTTGCTAATGAAGCAATACTGTGTGGATGTTTCTGGGCACTAGACAGTTTTCCCATGATTTGGCTGAGTAGCCGGAGTTGGGGGTCTGGAGAGCCACCAGTAGCCCTGAGGCTGCAGGTTCCCCACCCCTGCTTTAGATGAAGTTGGTAAATGGGATCCAAGGTTCCAGAACACATGCATACTGTTAAAAATTCTAAGCCATAATGTGAATGGGAAGTTAGGGAATAACTCACAAAACCACCTTCATTTGTGATAACACCTGTAAAGTTGTGTGGTTCCTAAAATCATCCTCAGGTGCAAGAAAGACTCATAGAATTCATCAAAAGCCATTTTATCATGGTTATGTTTTATTAAAGTGCACGAATAAATACAATACAAAGAACAGATGCACAGGCCAGTGTCTAGGGGAGTTCAATGTGTCAGCTACCTCTGGCATCACACTGTCCCTGATCCCAGGGGTCATGGACAGTGCTCAAATATGTATAGAATATTTAGCCACCAGGGAAGCTCACCCATGTCTGAGAGTCCAGAGTTTTAAGTGGCGGTTGGTCAAATAGGCCTAGATGATTGCCCATGAGACTGCCCTAAGCCTTCAGACAACCTGGAGTTCTAGTTAATAACATGTGACTCAAAGACTCTGTCTCGTATTACATTGTTAGATTATCCTGTGAGGCTCAAAGGCACATTTATCAGACAAGACATCTCAAGCTTTGAGAGATCCTCCCCTGAATCCAGAGGAAAGCCCAGTTCTCTGTAAGGTCAGTAGTCTCTTTGACTACTAAATGATTTACATCATTTCTGTTCATATTTCTTTGATAAGAAATAGTCACATAATATCATAGATATAATAAAATAAGTTGGAATACTGAGTCCTTTGCTGACTGGCCCGTACTCAGCGACAACCATACAAGTGGAAAAGGGGAGCATAAGTCTCTATGGACAATCACCTGTCCACAGAACAAGGTAATTGTAAATCAGTGATTCTCAAATTGGGATTTGTTCAAACTTGTGGTGGATATATACCCAAAGATACATAATTTATTTAAAAATGTGTTTTAATTATCTTTCTTTTTTATTATAATCTTAAGGAAAATATATCCTTGGCCAGGCACAGTGGCTCATACCTATAATCCTAGCACTCCCGGAAGTCGAGGTGAGTGGATTGCTTGAGCTCAGGAGATTGTGACTAGCCTAAGCAAGAGCCAGACCCCATCTCTACAACAGAAAAAGAGCAAGAGCCAGACCCCATCTCTAAAAACATAAAAAAAAAAAAAAAAAAAAAATGTAACTGTGCATTATGGCAGGCATCTGTAGTCCCAGCTACTCAGGAGGAGGCTGAGGCAAAGAAGATCACTAGAGCCCAAGAGTTTGAGGTTGCTGTGAACTATGATTATGCCACAGCTCTCTACCCAGAGCCACAGAGTGAAACTCCTCAAAAAAAGAAATAAAAAAAGAGAGAGAGACTATATGTTCAATCTTCATAAACACAAAAACAGCTAATATTTACTGAGTGCACAGTCCATGGCAGGCAATGTTGTAAGTAGTTTATAGGTATTCTTCTATTTACTCTTCAATTACCCTGAGAAGAGCACACACAGCAGGTCAATGAAGCCGGCTTGCATCCAGGTACTTGCCCACAGCTCATTCTGTGAAATGTAACACTTTCTGCTAGGAAAGATTATGTTTTGAAAGAGATGTGAAAGCTACTTTCACTTGCAAGTTTATTTGTGTTTACCCTCATATTACAACTTAACAGGAGTAACAGTTTGAAAATAGTAAACATTTTTAATTCCTAAAAACCATGTTTCCCTGCTTCATCTGTTAAGATCGTTTTAGGGACAAGCAACAGAGGAATAAACACAAACTGATTTAAATAATAAGTCAATTTTCTGGCTCACTTATCAGGAATGATAGTGCTGGTGTGGACTTCAAAACTGTCTTCTTCTGATAGTTTTGGCTCCATTTCTCTGGAAATTGCTCCTCCGGGTGTTAGACCCTCCTCAGGCTATTATTAAAATGATTAAAGCAATTTCAAACCTCACGTTTCTAAATAGGAATGCCTACAAAGAGTGAGAGCCATTCCTGAATCTCTCACTAAGGGACCAAAAAAAGAGAATGGGCATAAATTTCTATCCTTTCTCCTTTGTCTGGATTATCTCAAATCACAGTTACAGTCTAGTGCTTTCTGACAAATTTCTTTTATGGCTCAAGCTGTGGTCAGTCAACCCAAGCACGTAGGTTTTATGGGAAAATGTAGATACATAATAAATATTTTTATTCCTTTACAAAGTAAAAGAGAATAAGAGAGAGTGATGGATATGAAACTAACAATGTTCACCTCCCCTGGGCTTCCCAAAGGTAACATTTATCGCTCCAACTGGACATACCTCTAAACAAAGGGCTTTGTCCAGTCTCTTTGTATTGGAATTGTGCTAAAAACAAGAACCGCGGAAAAGCAGGCTTTGAGGAGGTATAAAAACGTTTATCAATTCCAAACCTTCCCTCTTAACCACATAAGAGAGAAGTAGATCTGGTGCGTTTTTCTAATTAATAATTAATTAATTTTGAATTCTAGTTTCTATCTTTGCCAAAATAGAAAAGAAAGGACCAGTAAGATAGGATGGGATGACAACTAAATTTCATCCACATTTTATATTTGTTCTTGTATATTAGTGCCCCCAAATATTTTGTCATCTTAGGTTGTGTGAATCATCTTCACCTCTTGTCAAAACATATGTTTCAGAGAAAGGAGGAAGTATGATTAATCCTAATCAATCAGGCTCAGTTGTGGACATAGAAATAGAACAGGGTCATGGAGCTCCTGATGATAGCCAATGAAGTTTTATTTACTGAACATGGTTTGGTCTGGAAATTCTGGAGAAGGGATTGGACAGCCTAGTGTTCGGAGTTTTCACAGGACCTGTAGAAATGGCTATTCAGTGAGGAATGTATAAGCCAGTTCACTAGCTGTACACATTTGACTTTTTTAAAAATTTCAGATTAATATAAAGGTACAAACCATTAGGTCGCAATGTTTGCATTTGTTAGGTAAGGTCCCTGTTGTATTCAGCTGGCAGGTGTACCAGATGCTCTTAAACTGTGCCCATTAAGTGAGAGTACACCAAGCCCACTACCTCCTCCCCCTCTCTCTTCTCCCTTCACCTCCCTCTTTTCTCCTTCTTCCCCCCAAATTGATTTTAATTGGCTTTTCTTTCTTGTGTGGGTTTGTATTAGTTTATCAATTGGCTTCATAGTAGTATTGAGTTTATTGGATAGTTGCTTTTGTATTAACTTCAATGGAGTTAAAGCACATTCTTCTTAGTAAAGTATCACAAGAATGGAAAAACAAAAATATACATTTGACTTTTTAAAAATACCTAAATAACATTGGGTTATTGAGAACCTTGGGACCTGTTATGGACTGAAATATGTCATCTCCAAAATTTGTATGTTTAAGCCCTACTTCGACTTTGTGTCTATAATGTAAAGAGGTAATTAACATTAAATGATGTAACAAGGGCCTAATCCAGTGTGACTAATATTCTAACAAGAAGAAGGAATTTTTATGCACCTTCCATGGTTCTCTGAGACATAAGAGTGAAGAATGGTGCTTAAATGGGTCCTTCAGTAGCAGCAATGAAAACTGAGATGGGAAGCTTCATAAGCAAGGCAAGCTGGTAAACAACTACCAAGAATATCCTGTCCCATGAGAATTAAACCACCGGTTGTACAAGTCAACAATCAAATGCCAGTCAAGATCATCTGTTTAGGTGTACTTAAATATCATTGAAATGAATATAAAATACAGCACAGAATAAACAAGGACTCCACATAGTGTTTCCTATGTAGCCAGTGTACTGCAATTTAGTTTTACTCAAGAACACTTAGACGATGGCTTAAATTAGAATTGAAAATTAGTTATTATTTTTTAAAAAAATTACAAATGATCCTGCTTGAATGTACATTACTTTCAATAAATGTAAGCAGAAAAAACACTATTTAAAAAATTTTATCTTGAAATGAAGCCAAATATTAAATCTTCTCAAGTTTTACTTTACATTTGACAATATCTGAAGGGGTTGCTGGTCGAGGGATTTTGTAAAGAATACCAAGTGTTTTATAAGAATGCATATTATCGTGCTATCAAATACTAATGATAATCATTTGAAAACAGTTAAGTGTATGTATAAGTGTATGTATAAGTACACTCACATACAACAGCCTCCCAAATTTAATTACATGCCATGCAATTATATTATTAGTTTTAAATCATATTTTCCTAGTAATCTGTGCTGTTTTGCTTAATAAGTAAAGTGTTGCTGATCCTCAGCTTTGTGCCTCCTGCCGATTTGTTCAAGACTATCTTCTATCCATTTAGTTGATATGTGTGAAAAAATTATAGCTCCACCTCTGCAGTTGATCTATGGTAAAATTCTTTTAAAAACCTTTGTATCAGTAAATCATACACCTTTCTCATAATCCTTTCTTGTTTCTGAAAGCTTTTACATCTTTGTCACCAGTGTTCTGGAATTTTATACCTGTTTTTCTGACTCAGTGTGATGTGCAGTTGGAGAACTTTTGTAGTATGTGGATATTCAGTAACATGGCATGCAGCTTATAAATTTACTTTTCATTGATCCCCTCTGAATTCACTTTTCTCTCTCTCTCTCTCTCTCTCTCTCTCTCTTTTTCTCTTTCTACCACCCATTGCTTCAACTGGGTAAGTGGAGAGGAGGTGATAACAGTATTTTCCTCATAGGATTTCTAATATGATGATGATAAATATCTGGAAGGCAGAAGGGGTCTGAGGTTGGGGGATAAAATCACTCCTCATAGCATTTAAAATCTCCGTGTTGATTTTTATGAAATATTTAACATTAAAACAATGAAAATTATGAGTAATAGCTTTTGAGTGAATTGTAGGACATTTGCACTTAATTTGCAATGATCTGTAACGTTCTAGCATACAAAGTTCTTTAAGAGGTTTATTAGGCTGAATTAGTGAAGATGGCAGATAGAAACCTCATGCAGCTGTGTTCTGAGAATTAGGTAATGGAAATAAATAGTAGTCATGATAGAGGAGAGCATCATTGAAAAACTCTATTTCATAAAATAACTGCTGACTGTTTTATGGTGCAAAATAACATATTTTACCCTTTCTCCTGCTTCCATATTTTTTGGACATAGAATATTTCTTGTACTTTTTTTCAAATTAACAAGGAAACCCATTGCTCTGAAATTAGAGTTATGCTAACTAAAATGAAACAAAGAAAAAAATATGTATATTACTTGACTTTTACCTAATATTCTCTTTAAAAATAAGTATATTCTGTTTGCAGCATTAACAATTTCCTGTAAATGTCTACATAAAATATTAAATAAATGCCATATAATAATTTTTCTTATTTTATTATAATATATAACTTTTCCTTAAATTGACCTTGAGTAAAGCTTTGGTATATTTCTACTTATTCTGTTAGAATATATTTTTAGAATAATAACTAGATCAAAACATGGGAGTATAGTTATGACTTTTCACACATGCAGCAAGAATTGATCTTCAGAAATATATTATCAATTTATTTTTCACACTGCAATGCATATGAAGAATTTACAATGATAGTTACTACTTTTTAATTACAAATTATAAATTGAGTAAAAGCAAAAGTCAAAGAAATCACAACTTTATGGAGCTAAAAGATAATTTAGTAACTATTTAATGTGATCACCTAAATTCCTTGATGTGGTGACTGGGTTCAAAAGCAATTAATTGAAATAAGTAATTATAAATTGCTAAAGACACAAAGATATACCTAAAATATATGCTTTCTGATAAACTCTAAGTTCTAGTATTTCTTAGATATCAATCTTTTGTCTTTTATAGCATGTCAAATGTCAAGTGGTATCTCATAGATAACTTAGAATTACAAATGAAGTAAGTGATATCCTAGACCACTGCCGAGAGGAAACTGTATTTTCACAGCTAAAATTGATTTCTTATTATATCTCTCCTAACTGACAACTTGAATGAACATCTTGCTCAAGCTAAGAAAAGAATGAAATCTGTTTTTCTGAAAGTGACTAATAGGCTTCTCTAAAGACTAATAAACCTGATTAGATAAATTGATGACTCTATTTAACAGGTGGAATTATTTGAGATATTTAAATGTGACCGGTCAGACCTCTTGGAGGCGAGACACAATTATAAGAAGGACTTTCCTGAACAAATACAATCAGTATAAATTCATTGTACCTTCAATGAATCCCAAATAATAAAAAATTAAAAAATAAAATAAAATAAATATGACCTGTATACATAAGCTAAGAAGTAATCTGATATGTTCTTTAAAATAGTAATGGTTTATGCTAGACAGTATATCAAAATGACCAAAAGTTCAATGTCTAGCTTCGCTCACTCTTCTAGACCTGAATCAAATCAACATTTTTATCTGTCTAAATTTGTAAGCCTTGCCATGTTCATATTTAATGTTTATGTGTTTCTTAGAAATATTTCAATATTGGTTTCCATTAACATTAATTCAGGCTGCATTTGCTATTGTCTATTTTTTTCTTATTTTCTTTTGATAATCTTTCTGTCCATATTTTGGCAGTCCAAAGTACTGATACTCTTCATGCTTATAAAGAAGTGAGCACATGTCTGCACATATGCACGTATCAGGGATTGCTTCATTTCATGTTTTGCAAATAATGGATCATTCTATATGCAACTTTATTTTTTTAGTAAACAATATAACATGAAAATGCTCATCTATTAATAAACAAGTAACTAGCTAGATCTTTTTAATAGAATTAATCTTTGTCTACATCTTGTACATATTATTTTTGAGTTATGATAATGGTAAAATTTAATTTATCATTTATTGTCCCTGATTTAAAATTGTTTGGCTTTTATGTATGTGAATTTTTAATTCTGATACATGTTGAAATACCCTGACAAGGATGTTGGGAGCATCTTTTAATCTGTGTGTTATCATGTTTATTTTGTGAATTGTCTAGTGAAATCTCCTTTATCTATTTTCTCTTGTGGCATTATTTTTTTTCCTTAACAATTGGTAAACATTATTTCTGTAATTTGACATAAATGCTTTATCATAATATACTAATTAAATAATCTCCCAATCATTTTGTTTGCAATTGATTATATTTTATTTCTATAAACAATATTTAAAAATGCATATTAATTTTAACACATCTGAGTGATGTCACCAAGATGATCAACTAGAAGTTCCCAGCACTCTTTCCCCTCCACACACAAACTACCAAGAACAACAAATAAAGAATTATATTTTAACCAAATTAACCAGAGGAAAGCTCCAGAGAACATGAAAGAAACAGCAGAAATAAATGGTTTGAGCACAGAAACCTTTGATGGCTATATAGGAAAGGGAAGAAATCATTTTGTCTCCACCATTCTCCCCATAACAGGGGATCAAGCCTGAACAAGATGAACTTTTTCTGGCAGGAAAAAAAAAAAAAAAAAAGGAATTTGGAGGCTATTCCAACCAGTGTAGCCTGGCTTTCTAAGGCTGAGTAGAAACAATGTCTCACATTCTAAGAAATCAAAATAGAAATTAAAACTATTTTAAGAAAATGACAATGGAAATGTAATATACCAAAGCCTACGGGAACAAGAAAAGCAGTTTATTCCAAGTATCTCTACTGGGAGCAGAATTATCC
>CAUYPK010128272.1:0-11033 GCA_963574355.1 Loris lydekkerianus
GCTTTCACATGAAGGCTATAACCCAACTATACCACAAGACTATGAGGAAAGGACCAAGGAATGGGAAGGGAGGGGGGAGGTTTGGGTGGAGGGAAGGTGATGGGTTGGGCCACATCTATGGTGCATATTTTTATCTATAAAAAAAAAAAAAATCAAATTCAGAATTTGAATTGCAAACAAGATTAATAAAATGGAGGAAAATTTGGAATTAGAAATTTGAGCAGCAATTCTAAAGTTGAAATTTGAAATTTGAGAAGAAATTTAAAAGTTTTCTCAAGATTTCAATGAATTTAATGACAAAAGCACAAAGGATTTTGATGCACTGCAGCAAGAAAAGGCAGCCCTGAAAGATATTTAAAAAAAAAAAAAAAAAAAAAAAAAAGGAAAGAAAAGTAGAACCCGTTTGTAATAGAGTGGAGAAAACTGAAAAAAGAATTTCTGACATTGAAGACAAAGCCTTTGAATAATCCAAAACACTAAAACATGAAGAAAAATGGAGAGGAAAAACAAATCATTTTTTTCACAGAGCTCTGGGACAATTTGAAGAAGGCTAATGTATGCCTCACTGAAATCCCTGAGAGTGATGAAGTGGTCTCGCTAGACACAGAGGCCCTTCTCCAAGAAATTATGAAAGATAATTTTCCAGACATGACAAAAAATTCTGAAATTAAGATAGCAGAAATTTTCCAAACCCCAGCGTGACTCAATCCCAATAAGACATCCCCCAGGCTTATTATAATTAACTTCACTAAAGTTAATATGAAGGAGAAGATTCTCAAAGCAGCCAGAAAGAAGAAAGCCATTATATACAAAGGGAATGATATTAGAATGAATACATACCTCTCTGCTGAAACTTTTCAAGCCAGAAGAAGGTGGTCATTGACTTTTAATCTTCTATAGCAAAATAACTTTCTACCCCAAATCCTGTATTCAGCTAAACTGACTTTCATTTATGATGGAGAAATTAAATATTTGATGACATTCATATGTTGAAGAAATTTGCCATTACCAACCAGCTTTTCAGGATATTCTCAGACCTAGCCTCAATATTGACCAGCCTAATTCTCTACCACAAAAGTAAACTCACTCAGGAACTTTTGATCAAACTCTAACTTTCACAGTTGGGAAAGAATTAAAAATGGCAACTGAACTTTCAAAAAACTCAATACCCAAAATTTTATCACACTTATCAATATTCTTCATTATGTGAATGGTTTAAACTGTCCTCTAAAGAGCCACAGGTTAGCTGACTGGATATAAATACTTAGGCCTAATATTTGCTGCATAAAAGATTCTCATCTTACCTTAAAAGACAAATATAGACTCAGGGTGAAAGGATGGTCATCAATATTTCAGGAAATGGTAATCAGAAAAAAAGTAGGTGTTGCTATTTTATTTGCAGATACAATAGGCTGTGAACCAACAAAAGCATGTTAGGAGCAGAATGGTCACTTCATATTTATTAAGGGTAATACTCAATATAATGAGATTTTCATTAATTATATCTATGCACCCAACCAGAATGCACCTTAATTTATAAGAGTAACTCTAACAGACATGAGCAACTTGATTTCCTCCAGTTCCATAATAGTTGAAGATTTCAATACCCCTTTGGCAGTGTTGCTTTGATCCTCCAATAAGAAGCTGAACAAAGAAATTTTAGATTTAAACCTAACCATCCAACATTTGGATTTAATAGGCATCTACAGAAAATTTCATCCTAACAAAACTGAATATACATACTTCTCATCAGCGTACACAACATACTCAAAAATTGATCACATCTTAGGTCACAAATCTAACCTCAGTAAATTTAAAAGAATATAAATTATTCCTCGCATCTTCTTGGACCACCATGGAAGGAAAGTTGAGCTCAGAAACAACAGGAATCTGCATACTCGTACAAGAACATGGATGTTACATAACCTTATGCTGAATGACAGCAAGGTCAGAGATTAGATTAAGAATAAATAGCCAAATGTTTAGAAGAAAACAACAATGAGGACATGAATTATCAGAATCTCTGAGATACCACAAAGGAAGCCCTTAGAGGGAAACTTACAGCACTGCAAACCTTCCTCAAAAGAATGAATAGAAAATGAACTGACAACTTAATGGGACATCTAAAGGAACTGGAAAAAAACAAACCTTCCAACTCTAAACCCAGTCGAAGAAGAGAAATAACCAAAATAGGAGCAGAATTAAATAAAATTTAAAACAAAATAATTATACAACAGATCAATAAATCGGTTTTTAGAAAAGATCAATAAATAAATCGGTTTTTAGAAAAGATCAATAAAATGGATAAACCTTTATCTAAACTAATCATTAAAAAAGAGTAAAATCTGTAATCTCATAAAACAGAAACAACAAATACAAAATAACAAATACTCCTAGGAAATTTAAAAAATTTAAAAAAATCCTTAATAAATATTATAAGAAACTTTATTGTCAGAATATGAAAATCTAATGAAAATTGACAAATACTTGGAAGCATGTCACCTTACAGACTTAGCCAGAATCAAGTGAAAATTTTGAACAGGTCCATATCAAGTTCTGAAATAGCATCAAACATGCAAAACCTCCATAAAAAGAAAAGCCTGGGACCAGATGGTTTTACTTCAGAATTGTACCAAACCTTATAAAGGTATTAGTACCTATACTACTCAACCTGTTATAAAAGGTAGAAAAAGAAGGAAACTACCCAACACATACTATGAAGCAAACATCACCCTGATTCCAAAACCAGGAAAAGACCCAACAAGAAAATTGTAGACCAATATCACTAATGAATATAGATGCAAAAATATTTAACAAGATTCTAATAAACAGAATTCACCAACACATCAAACAAATTATACATCATGACCAAGTCAGTTTTATCTCAAGGCTGGCTCAATATACGTAAATCTATCAATGTAATTCAGCATATAAACAAATTAAAGAACAAAGACCATATGGTTCTCTCAATTGATGCAGAAAAAGCTTTTGATAATATCCAGCATCCCTTCATGATCAGAACACTTAAGATAATTTGTACAGAAGGGATATTTCTTTTTTATTGTTAAATCATACCTGTGTACATGAGTGCAATTGCCTCTACTCATTCTAAGATGCACCATAGATGTGGCCCCACCCCTTGCCTCCCTCCACAAAAACCTCCCACCTCCCTTTGCCTTCCTTGGCCCTTTTCCCATAGTCTTGTGCTATAGTTGGGTTATAGCTGAGTACATTGTATACTTTTTTTTTTTTTTTATTTCTGAGATACTTTGCTAAGAATAATATGTTCCAGCTCCATCCATGTAAACATAAGAGAGGTAAAGTCTTCAGCTTTCTTTAAGACTGCATAATATTAGGTACAGTCATCTATATTCAAGGCAAATGGAAATCAGAAAAAAGCAGGCATTGCAATCATGTTTGCAGATGCAATAGGCTTTAAACCACCCCAAATGATTAAGTATAAGAACAGATATTTCTTAAACTTATAGAGGTCATCTACAGTAAACCGACATTCAATATCACATCAAATGGAGTTAAATTGAAATTATTTTCATTCAGATAATAAATCAGACAAGGCTTCCTATTGTCTTAACTGCTCTTTAACATTATAATGGAAGATTTAGTGACCAAAATTAGAGAAGAAAACGTGATCAATGGTGTCCATATTGTGTCAGAAGAGATCAAACTTTCATCTGTCTGGAAAGCAACAGGGATTCTACTACAAAACTTTTAGAAGTGATTAAGGAATACAGCAGTGTCTCAGGTTAAAAAATCAACATTCATAAATCGGTACCCTTTATATATACCAACAATAGTCAAGTTAAAAAAAAAAAAAAAAGTTAAAAACTTAATTTCATTCATAGTAGTGCCAAAGAAGAACAAATATTTGGGAGTTTAACTAACAAAAGACGTGAAAAATCTCTATAAGAGAACTATGAAACTCTAAAAAAATAAATAGCTGAAAATGTTAACAAATGGAAAAACACCCTATGCTCATGGCTGGGAAGAATCAACATTGTTAAAGTGTCTGTACTACCCAAAGCAATATATAATTTTAGTGCAATCCCTATTAAAGCTCCACTGTCATACTTTAAAGATCTTGAAAAAAAAACAATTGGATATGGAATCAGAAAAAACCTCAAATAGCCAAAACTTTACTCAGAAATACAAACAAAGCAGAACGAAGCATGCTACCAGACCTCAGACTATAACTACAAATTTATAGTGATCAAAACATCATGGAACTAGCACAAAAACAAAGAAGTAGTTGTCTGGAACAGAATAGAGAACCAAGAGGTGAATCCAGCTACTTACCGTTATTTGTTCTTTGACAAGCCAATTTAAAACATTCAGAAGGGAACATATTTCCTATTTAACAAACAATTAACAAACAAACAATTCTGGGTGAACTGGCTGGAAACCTGCAGAAGACTAAAACTGGACCCACACCTTTGAACGTTAACTAAGATAGACTCTCACTGGATTAAAAATTTAAACTTAATACATAAAACTATAAATATATTAGAAGAGAGTGCAGGGAAAACCCTTGAATTAATCAGTCTGGGCGAGTATTTTATGAGGAGGACCCCCAGGCAATTGAAGCAGCTTCAAAAATACACTACTGGAACCTGATCAAACTAAAAAGCATCTTCACAGCCAACAACACAGTAAGTAAAGCAAACAAACAGCCCTCCAAATGGGAAAATATATTTGCAGTTTATGTCTCTGACAAAAGTTTAATAACCAGAATTCATAGAGAACTCAAACATATAAGCAAGAAATGAACAAGTGATCCGATCGCAGGCTGGTCAAAGGACTTAAAAAGAAACTTCTCTAAAAATGCCAGGTGCACGGCCTACAGATATATAGAAAAATGCTCATCATCTTTAATCATCAGAGAAATGCAAATCAAAACGACTTTGAGATATCATCTAACTACAGTAAGATTGGCCTATATCTCACAATATCGCAAGACCAGAGGTGTTGGTGTGAATGTGGAGGAAAGAAACGCTTCTACACTGCTGGTGGAAATGCAAATTGATACATTCCTTTAGGAAAGATGTTTAGAGAACACTTAGAGATTTAAAAATAGATCTGCCATTCAATCTTATAATTCTTCTACTAGGTATATACCAGAAGACCAAAAAATCACATCATAACAAAGATGTTTGTTCCATAATGTTTATTGCAGCACAAATCATAATTTCTAAGTCATGAAAAAATCCAAAGTGCCCATCGATCCATGAACAGATTAATAAATTGTGGTATACGTACACCATGACATATTATGCAGCCTTAAATAAAGATGGAGACTTGACTTCTTTTATGTTTACATGAATGGAGCTGGAACATACTTTTCTTAATAAAGTTTATCAAGAATGGAAGAAAATATATCCAATATACTCAGTACTACTATGAAACTAATTTAAATAAGTAATTGAAACCACATGGTAGTGGGTTTTGACAAAGAATATATCTTGTTGATAAAATATTTTAAAGATCTTAGAAGCAAAGGGAATGTCTTCAGGACTACTAATGGGTTTTATAGATGATTGGATACATATCTCCTGCTATATTCACATGATGGTATATTTTTTCTTTTTTATTAAGTTTTTTGTACATAAATCTTAAATATGTTTATGCCATTTTCAATTTGTTGATTCTTTGTACAAATTGGAGTTTTCACGTCATACTAATCAGCTTTCACATCATTTACAACATTATTATATTAGGACATTCGTATTCTACACACGATAGATCCAACTTATACTTGTAATGTGTTCCATAGTTGTGGTCCTCCAACTATCCCTCTGACACCTTCCCCTCCCATCTCCCTTCCTTTCCCTCCTTCATTTTAGGCTAAATATTTATTTTTCACATGCAAGTGTGAGTGATTATAAATTGGTTTCACAGTAGAGCTGAGTACAATGGATACTTTTTAATTTTATTTCTGAGATTTTTTTTTTATTAAATCATAGCTATGTACAATACCATTGTACATAGATTCTTTACTAAGAAAAATATTTTGCATCTCCATCCATGTGAACATAAAAGAGGTAAAGTGTCCAATTTTTTTTTTTACCAATGCATAGTATTGCATGGTATACATATTTCAAAATTTATTAATTTATTCATGAGTTGATGGGCACTTGAGCTTCTTCCATGACTTGGCGATTATAAATTGAGCTGCAATCAGGGAAGAGAAGAAAATCAAAGGGATCCAAATAAGAGCAGAGAAAATCAAACTGTCACTCTTCACAGACAATATTATTATATATATTGAAAATCCCAGGGAATCAACTACAAAACTCCCTGAAGTGATGAAGGAATATAGTAATGTCTCAGGATACAAAATTAACATTCATAAAAATTTAGCGTTTATATATACCAACAATAATCAAGGGTAATATTTTTCAATAATCAAAAGTAATGAAGGGCACATTTATGTTACAATAGGTATAAAACTTAAAATATTTATGATAAGGTAAAATGAGGAAATAAGGATAGATGTTCACCTGGAAACAACTATCTACAGGGGCTCCCTTCTAGAAGAAGAGTTAAAGGACAGAAGTTAACAAGAAGCTGATGATTTGGTGCTGAATCAAGACAGAAAGAAGAAGAGCACACATCTTCCAAGTGGAGGTAAGCTGCTACCCCAAGGAAGCAAACAACAGGTACAAAACCCGGCCCTGGCCAAACTGCAACAAGAAAATAGCCAGGTGTTGTGGCAGGCACCTGTAGTCACAGCTACCTGGCTCTCTCCTTAGGTAAGAGAATCACTTAAGCCCAAGAGCTGGAGGTTACTGTGAGCTGTGAGGCCAGGGCACTCTACCAAGGGCAACTTAGTGAGACTCTGTCAACCAAAAAAAAAACAGGATATAGATACCTATGGCTCTACACTTGACCTTGAGTGCCTGCTGCTCTGAAATGAAACATATGACAGACAAGGTAGTTGAGATTGCTGGACATTGTGTCTAGTGTCCCTTTCACCATTCCTGTCTCTCCTCAATCCTGGCGAGGTCTGGTTCAAATTGCTTGTTTCCAGGATTTTTTTTTTTTTCTTAAACCTTGGATCACAGAACATGGCAACAAGAAACTATACTCAAATTAATACATTTTGGGAGAACTAGGTAAAATTGAATTACCCTTCATTCAAAGGGTAGAGTCAGGTCCATGGAGTTACTATTTCAGGAGTTGCATATTCCATAATCCATTTATATAAATAACTTACCTTTTTTTTTGAGATAGAGTCTTACTTTGCCCCCCTTGGTAGAGTGCCCCGGTGTCATAACTCATAGCAATCTTAAGTTCTTGGGCTCAAGTAAATCTCTTGCCTCAGCCTTCCTACTGGCTGGGATTACACATACCTGTCTGGCCTTTTATTAGGGATGATGCCTCACTCTTGCTCAGGCTGGTCTCGAGCTCCTGAGGTCAGGCAATCCACTCGCCTCAGCCTCCCAGAGTGCAAGGATTACAGGCGTGAGCCACGGTGCCCAGCATAAAATAACTCACTTATAGTAAATATGATACTTTTTATAATCTGTCTTATCATAAAGGTTAACAGTCAAAGTGACCAATAGTACTGATTTGTGAATAAAGACATTGAAACACTGAAAAAACAAAACAAACAAATACACCATTCTGACTCAGGATGTTGATAGGTGGGAAGGCTGGTGGGGACCAGAGAAGGTATATGGGAAATCTCTGTACATTTTACTCAATTTTACTGTGAACCTAAAACTCTAAAAAATAAAGTCAACTTTTTTAAAGAAAAAATAAAAAAAAATATTGTCAAATGAATAGGAGTCCCCTCCCATATGATAATAACTTGTGGTATATTTTCTTCCAAAAAGTGATCAGAGTTCAGATATCTTCCTATTTTATCTCATGAGAGAGAACATATAAAAACCAGAACTCCTTCCCCAGAGAGGACACATGAGTTTGCCGTGCTAATCTCTTATAATGTATAAAACTGAACATAGACTGTACCTGCTAATCTGAACTGCCCCAAATCCTCTGCATTCTGACCCAAAGCTCTGGAATCCTGTTTCTGTGGAGTCCAGATTCATGGGCATTTTTTTGAAAAGTTTTGATTGGGCTTGGACTGTTACAAGTACGTGCTGGTTCTGTGGCACAAGTGTGGAGCAGGGATTGTTAAGATAGCCATATAGTAGAGGATAAGGCAGTTCCTTGTGGCACAGTGGAACGAGGGAGCCATATGGGAGAGGAAGAAGCATTTCCACTCAGCACAGTGCAACAGCAGTAGTGGCTGGAAATACAGGGCTCACACCCTGGGGATAATTTGTGGAGAAAATTTTCTCCTCTCTTAGCAACCAGAAGAAATGAAGCCTCTACTCTAGTGCCAGCCAATGACAGAATTCTGAGTCATTATTTGGAAATTCAGGCCTCTTGAGCAAAGGGTATGCCTGTGGCAGTACCTCCTCGGGCGGGGCACTGCGAGAATTGAGAATAAAATGAGTGTGAACAGAGGCTGCATGATCCCAGGGAAGAGCTTAGTCAGAATTTCTGCTTTCATGACTGTAAGATGCAACTGGATCTTAGGGGAGCATAATGGAAACAAAAGCATGTGTGGCAGCAGCACTATTCCAGGGAGAGGCAAAAACTGAGTACTGTTTTTGTGTTATAATAATGCACTAACCAAGATAAAGTACAACGTAGTGTGAAACGACACCCTCATGAGAATCAGTGCAGTGGCAGCGGCACAAGGCAGGGCTGACTCACATTTTCTGTAAACTCAAAAAGCACCTGGCCCACAGGGATATATCATTGGGACAGAAATGCCAATTCTGCAAGATTACAAGTAACAGCAACATCAATCTGGGGTGTGGAAGGAATAGAGTGAAACTCCTCAGCTTCTGATAAGGACCCGAGGTTATCAGGATTCAGCTTCTTCTCACAGCTGGTAGTAGAGTTCAGCAGCCTTGGCGAGGAAACCTAGATCTCCCTGTGACTCAGGCAGTAGCATAACCATGAAGCATCTGCTTATTGAAGGAAACTGGTCACAGCTCTGTGGCATTACCAGTGACGAGGTGTGACAGAAATGTAAGTTGGGGAAGGAGGCATTGAGTTTCCTGGAATAATTCATTTGCTTGATGGACTTTTCTGACTTCACAGAGCACAGAAAAAAAGATTGTTTCAAAAGTTTTGTTCGTTTTAATGTCATTTGTTTTTGTAGCTTCATATATCAATAAATATTTATTCTATTGTGTTGTGGTATATACTGATCAATGGAGAATTTGTACTGTATACATTGGTGCTTTTCATTTTTTCTAATTTTAATTTTTTTTTCTTTTCAGCCTATTATTATATGATGTCATTAAGCGATTTTTGGCCAATTTTTCTCTACGAATTCAAATTGAAACAAAGCCCTGCCAAAACAGCCCAAAAAATTTACCAGGCATTTGGCAATGATAGTGTTAATGAACACACTGTCTGACATTGGTTTGTGAAATTTCATTCTGGAAAATTTAGCCTCAAAGATGAGCCCCAAAATGGTCAATCTGGAGTAATCCAGGATGACGATTTGAGGACCCTGGTGGAGACTCACCCATCACAAATGGTGCGTGGGATTGCAGAAGAACTGGGTGTCAGCTCCCATGCAGTTTTTGATGGTTTAAAATGTATTGGAAAGATCAAAAAGCTTGAAAAGTGGGTGCCCCATTATTTAAATGATCGGCAGAAATTGTCACATTTTGAGGTTTGTTCTTCACTGCTTTTGCGCAACCAAAATGATCCTATTTTGGATGGGATCATCACATGTGATAAAAAGTGGATTTTCTACGACAATAGGAAATATTCAGGACAGTGGTTGGACACCAAAGAGCCACCCAGGCACTTCCCAAAGGCGAAATCCCACCAAAAATCGATCATGTGTGGTGGTCAGCGGCTGGTGTGATTTACTATAAATTTCTGCAACCAGGCCAAACCATCACAGCAGAGTCCTATTGTGAGGAAATCGATGAAATGTACCAAAAATTGCATCAGCAGCAGCCAGCACTGGTCAACAGAAGAGGTCCGATCCTGCTCCACAACAACGCCCAGCCGCACATCTCACAAATCACCGTCCGAAAATTAAAGGAATTGAGAGTCAAAGTTTTACCCCACCCACCATACTCCCCAGACCTCTGGCCAACTGACTACCATCTTTTCAAGCACTTTGATAACTTTCTCACCAATAGAACCTTTGCCAATCAGGACCTATCGTAAACGGCCTTTGTTGACTTCATTGAATCCTGAGCACCCAATTTTTATGCCGACGGAATTAATCAACTTGTGTTACATTGGCAAAAGTGCACTGATTCAAATGGTGCTTATTTGATTAAATTTAATAAATATTCACTGAGACATTACAGTTTAAAGTAGACTCATAAAAACGGACAAAACTTTTGAAATCACCTAATACTTTCAGCAGATGCCTGCTATCTATTTGCTGAACAGAATAGACATTTCTTAAACTGGTACAGGCTATTCACAGCAAACTTATTGCCAATATCATATAGAATGAAGTTAAATTGAAATTATTTTCACTCAGATCAGGAAACCATAGTTTCTACTGCTTTTTATCATTGTCATGGAAGACTTAGCAATTGCAATCAAGCAAGTAAAAGCTATCAATTGCATACACATACAGTTAGAGGAGATCAAACTTGCACTCTTTCCATGTGATATGAGTGTATGTCAGAAACAACACAAGGACTCAACTACAAAGCACTTAAAACAGATCATGGAGTAGAGTAGGGTCTCAGGTTAAAAAATCAATAGGTAGCCACTAACAATAATAAAGCTGGAAAAACAATCAAGGACTCTATTCCATTTATAGTACTGCCCAAGAAGATGAAACATTTAGTTTACAAAACAAGGGATAAAAAAAACTCCATAAACAGAACTATGAAAATGTAAGAAAAGAAATAGCTGAAGATGTTAACAAATATAATAAAATTACCATGATAATGGCTGGGAAGAATCAACATTGTTAAAAAGTCCATCCTACTAAAAGAAATATAAAATGTTAA